>CAEGAF010057765.1:0-20520 GCA_903067075.1 Micropoecilia bifurca | reverse complement strand
TATGAGTATGAGTAAATGTTCTATAGCTTGGTAAACATTTTTAAACTTTCTGGACTTTTTAAGGATAAACTTCAATTAATATCATTTGTTGGGTACCAGGTTGGGTTTTGCTTCCTTTCAGCTCTGACCATCAGAGGGCGCCAGGGGGCCACTTTCCCTTTTTGGGCATAACACCGGAGATTCCCTCACGACGATCAGCTGAGTCCGCTCAGATCCCTCTCTCTTAGAGTCCTTTGCGCGTCTCCAGGCGGAGCAAGCCCCGGAGCCCTGAAGGTCTCTCTCCTTCGATGCTGTCCGTCCCTGGATTGCAATTCCTCTCAGAGTCAGTCTGTTTCTAGCCGCAACCTGGTACCCGAACCTTTCCCCGACCGGAACTCACCACTCCAAGTAAGCTCCGAATCCATATTAAGAGTCAGGCGTCCTACGACCATTTAACTCGTCTCCACTCTCTTTGTGCGCAGCCGTGCCGACTTCCAGTACTACAGCCTTCGGATTTTTTGACCTTTTTCCCTGTCAATAAAAACCTCTAAACTTTTATCCTGTTTCTCTGTGAGTTTCTGCATGTGGGCTCAGAAAGTAAAACCAAGCATGACATCATTGGATTTTTTTTATGACTCATCAACAAAAAGTAGTGCATCATTTTGAAGTGACAGTAACGCAATACATGCTTTTAAAACATTACAGAATGCAGTTTTTTTGGGAAGGTTAAAGTTATACCTTTCTTTTCTCAGATGAGTTTCTAATACTATTTTATGACCCAACTCTGCTTTAAAGTTGTTTATGAAGTTATTTGTTCAGAAACGTTCTCTACAAATCTCACAAAACGTCATATTATACTCATATTAAATCAAACACAGATAAACCCTATGCGCTAATTATTTGACTTCTTTTCTAACACTAGTTGCCTTCATTGAGAGTTCGTCAAATAGGCTGCAGTCCTGCATCCTTTGGATGTGTCCCTATATTGTGTTGCACACATGTGTTTGTCAAAAAAACCCCATTAAGTAGTGATTTGTGGATTCTTCAGTAACAAGCCACTGAGATACTGCCAAGCTTTCACCATGTCTTGTTGATTATATGCTGTGCCAACACGTATCATTATGTAGTTGCGATATTTGCCAGTAATATATCATATTATGGACAAATGGTACAATTTTCCTTTGCTCTACCACTTCCTCTGTGCATCACATTTCAGACGCAATACACAGTGTGTGTTGTATCACAAGTGTGTGTGTGTGTGTGTGTGTGTGTGTGTGTGTGTGTGTGTGTGTGTGTGTGTGTGTGTGTGTGTGTGTGTGTGTCTTGGCCTGTGCCATACCATACAAGTTGGCATAAAACAGGAAGCGTATGAGCTTGCAGGCCGGCTCGCTGAAGGGCCAGTCGTTCTCGTCGGCATAGTAGAAGATGAGGAAGGGAAGAGTGAAGATGTAGAGTGTGTCGCACATCGTCAGGTTGAACATGTAAATGGTGGATGGCTTCCACCGCTTCGTCCGGCACACCATCACAAACAGAGCTGTGGCGTTCAACGCCAGACCGATGACGAAAACCAGGGCGTAGCTGACGGGAAGGAGGATGAATTTAAAGTCTTCGTTAAATCGACAGAAAGAGCTGCTGGAGTTGGAGCTGTTGGTCCCGGCGATGTGAGAGTAGGCCATGTTGATGGTGACAGCACCTGACGGGGAAGATTTCAACTGGTTACGAGCGAGTTCACTTTAATGTGCAGGCGTTATTCAGAGGGCATGTGGAAGCAGGAAATGTGTCATCGTCATAGGAGGCTCATCTCGGTCTGATTCAGCAGCACAGCTCAGATCAAATCATGCAGAGCTACGGTCAAAGTTACTCAGCAGAGATTGAGTCATTTGATTGCTGATTTTGTATTTTCTTTCTGAGTGGGAGCCAGAATTAATGAGAGAAAAATATGAAGTCCTATGAAATGGGGAAAATAACCAAAATGATGAATATTGTATGTGACTGTAAATATACATTTAATTAAAATTCATTCATTTTTTTTTGCTCTCCTGAATGAGTAAAAGATTTGAACTTTTCAAAATGTGGGATTTGTAGGTTTTACAACTAAATGTAAGACATTTCTTTGCCCTTTTACTGATCTACACAGATTACACTGTTGCAACACAATATTTATTGCAGCCGTCCTTCCATGCAGATAATCAACCGTCACCCTCACAATCTGCATGCCGAAGTTTTTGAAGACTCACAGCTGTGCAGCAGAAGAGAGAAACAATTTCTAACTCAAACCAGGCTCAGTTTCAAAACTATTTGAAGACTTTATCTCCCGCAAGCAACAACAGTGCCTCGCTCAGCTTCAGCTGGTATTTCTGTGCAGTGACCAGCTTAAATCAGTCATGCATTAACATTAACATAACAAAAACACAATTTATTTATGCAAATATAAGAGCAAACCTTTTTTCCCTGTCAGTTTGGGGGAAAACCCTGTCATTTTGTTGTTCTCTTTCTGTTTTCTTTGTAAAACGAGTTTTTTATTCCCAGTGAGCATCCCCCTCTTACAGTGTCCTCTCTGAAACTGAGGAAGGTTAACTCTCCCTGATAACAGTTTTTCTCCCGAATAACAGAATTAGCCACTTCTTTAAAAAAATCCACCCAGTTCTCCTAACTTTCAGTGTGTAAAGCAGAAAAAACTAAGCACATGCAGCTATGCATCAACATCCTGTACTTTCCACATGAAGTAGTTTCTCACATAGATCCATAAAACTGATAAAATTAAAGGGCTATACTCACATTAAACGGGAGTTTTAGCGCTGCCTCTCCTAAGCGAGGAATCCTCAGTGTGCTGCTTTTTTGGCTGAGTGTGAATTTAGGAACTTTGGGTTGGTAAAGAACTTGGAGGTGTGTGCTAGACTGACGAGCTGCAGCCTGCATGCTTTACCCTGAGGGCTCGGATACTATTTCTACCATTTACAACCCTGTCCAAATCTTTGATCTTACATGCATAACATTTGAAAAATTTATAAAAATCAAAGTCAAATTAACTGTTTATTCTGTTAACACACATAGGGGGAAAAAACATGGATAAATAAAGACACAGTCCACAGGGAACAAGAAAATAGTATAAGAAAGTTGCAGGTGTGCATAAAATGGTTAATACAAAATGTACTTCCTATATATATTTATGCATAGATTTTGTACATGTTGGCAAGAACACAATATGGCATTTGATGTTATTTATAGAATGTGAAATATGGACATTTGTCTTCATTTTTGTCAATTAAGTAATCTATATGGGAATGTTTTATGTTTTGCTTCTTTGTTAGAACAGTTTTGGCACGTTATTATTATTGTGTGTGTGTGTGTGTGTGTGTGTGTGTGTGTGTGTGTGTGTGTGTGCGTGCGCGTGCGTGCGTGTGTGTGTGTATTTCTCTTTAAAAATCTATAAATAAAACATGACAGTTTAAATTATGACTTTTATGAAAAGAATAACAAAGAAGGAATTATAGACACAAACACTTTGTTATGAATTTGCTGGGATTGGTTAAATTGACCTCTCCGTTGCCAGAGGACCCAAATTTGGGTCCTCTCCCTAACAGGAGCTGGTAGCGGAAATCTCGAACTTATCGCGTTCATCGTTTTTTGTTTTTTTTGTGGGTCCTCTGGCGACGGAGAGGATAACCCCATTGACACCACTCTCCCACTAAACTACTACTATTACAGAGAAATGAAGGAACTAGAGCCCAAACCACTGTTTTTCTCATGAGCCCTGACTGTAAAAATATTATCATTCCTGATCTCAATCTTCTGAAGCAAAACAATACTAATATTGAACACACAGGACCTCCAAAGTTATGCTGCTGTCAAATATCGAAACACGTTCACCAACACAACCATATTTCTATTTAGACGTTTATAAAACTGATAAGTCTTCGGCAGGCAAGCCAGGAGAAGGGAAAACCAAAAACAAAACAAAAAATTATTGTAGGCCAGCCGGCTGGTGTAACACAGTGTGCTCATCCCCAAGGTGCACTGTTGTATTCCAGCAAGAGTTTGTCTGCCCTTGATGTGGTGCAAGATATGAAAATGTTTCTTGAGATTGCTTTATTCACTGGAAAACAAACAAGCTTCAACGTAGGCAACACCGTGTCTAGAATATAGTGTATAGCATCTGCTTTCTTACCTTAATTTGGCCAAAAGAAAACAAACCATACATCAAAATAATTGTCTCGGTATCCTCTCAAAATACAATATCATCCAGAAATGAGTGTCATCCATTTTCCTTCCTTCCTTGAGCACTAACTGTAGATGAGTTTGGCTTCAATGAATAGCCTCGTGTGGGTGTATGTGAGGTGTTAATATTGAAAAGGAAGGTGAGAAGAGGCGCTTAATGTCTTACCTGCTTTTAGAAAGTCTGCACCTTAATCATTAACTGTTCCTTAACCTTACATGTATGTCACCATAGAGGGCAAACTCCTTGCCTTTTCCTCGGTTAGCCAATATTACCATATGACTGGAGTTATATTAGCTGGTCAAATAATTTGATAATGGCTTTATGAGAATTCTTTAAACACATTTATTCTGAAAACCTTGAAATTAAGATAACCCGCTTTGGGAGAGGTGGAAACTTTCAGAATCAAATTAGTGAAAAGGAAGTTTTTTCCATGATTACTAACACGTATTAAGCTTGAACAGCTTGGAGCCTTTGGTTACATTTTCCTGGGGAGAAAACATAGATGGGAGAAGTGGTTTAAACTGTTCTGAGGCATTATATTCATATAATTCCAACAATTGAGATTAGGAAAGACAATTTACATATAAACTTTATTTATCTTTCTTTTTTTTTGGCTTAGATGTTTTTTTAATTGCTTTTTAAATTAACAACAATCCATGCAGGGACATTTTTGTTACCTTACAAATAGATTTTAACCAGTTTTATCAAGCTTTTAAAGGGTGTGTTTAGTGCTATCCATCCATTCATCTGTTTCCTTTGTGCTGTTTATCTTTGCAGAGCTGAAAGGGGTTTCTAGCAGCCATTGGGTGAAAGACAGGTTGAACCAGTGACAGGTCGCCCGTCCATCACAGGGCAGCACAGAAACACTCAGAACAAAAAAATAAATACATTAAAATAAACAAATAAACAAATAAATAAATAAATAAATAAATAAATACCCACATACCCACACCCACACACTTTATGTGGATGGAGCTCATCCACATAAAGGTCACACAAGTGAAAGGTCACACAAACCTGGTCAGCAGTTAAGAAGGAGTGGATTAGGTGAGCAACAACAAAGATTTTTACACCACTGGTTGAGGAAGTCTTCCCCCATTTACATTTTTCTGTTAAATTACAACACAAAATCATTAACAGGAATTTGCTGCCTAATATCTGGGTAATGTTTACTTTTGAAAAAAAAAAAAAAAGGATTAAAATTGGAAAACGTTGTAGTGACCTTGTTGAGTCTAGTTTAAAGCTGAAGAGATGGACCAATTCTTTCACAAATTTCATAGCTTCGTCCTGATTAGAGATATATATTATATTATATTACATTATATTATATTATATTATATTATATTATATTATATTATATTATATTATATTATATTATATTATATTATATAGAGATAAGAGCCCATTTCATTGTGCCTTTAAAAAACGATCGATTTTTCCTTGATCGACTGCGGTTTCTTGTTGCTATGCAGCTCCGTCTCTTGCCTTTTCTTCTCACTCATGCTGGTAGACGTCCGGGAGGGAAAAATAAATATGCTTTTGGTGGACAACCCCGACATAAACTGCAGCCAGTATCTCCATCAGTCATCTAGTCTTCATGTTTTCCTTCAAAAATATCTGCGGGCACATTAATCCAGGTCATGCCGGTGGAGAAACAAAAAAAATATGCTGTGCCGCTCTTGGTGGTGTTTTTTTTTTCCTTCTTCTTCTTCTTCTTCTTCTACTAAACAGACACCACTGGAGTCCACATGGTGGCGCCGTTGAGCTGAATCCGCGGACACTCTCTCCTTCCCTCTGCTCTTTCTTTCTCTGCCGCCTACAACAGAACAGTTCGCTCTCGCAGTGGCAGCAACCAGCACCGAGCGCGCGCGGTGCCTCCTCGTAGCTTAGGCTCTCAATAAAACTGGCCATTCATCATCAATCATGGCCGCCGGAGTACAGATCTAACTCCCCGTCTTCTCCTCCCTATCGACTTTTAAAAGGAGTAGGGGAGGGATTTCTGTTTGAAGAAGACGAAAGATTATTGTTGGCCCCACACGGATTTGGATTTCCTCCTGGAATTACAGTACATCTCACAAGGGAAATACCATTCATGTCAAATCTCCAACATGCAGCCGCCGCCGAGGAAGGTGAGTGATTCCCAGGGTCCGTTATGTTTTTTTTTTTTTAGCTGGCTGCTCGCACACACTGACAAATAACGGCGTTGTTAACCTCAGATGGACGTCATTTGTCGAGCCCACACAACGAGCGTTTGTCAACACGAGGTTAAAGATATGAGATGGACGAGCTAGCAGGGCGAGTTGGAGACCTTTTATTGACATTAACGTGCATCTGTCCAGCCGTCAAAACGTCAAACCGCGTTAGCTACAAGGCGCTAGGTGGTTTGCTGCTACAAGACGTTTTAAACAAAGCCTCACACTGTTGTATTGGCTGGAATAACCGTGGCTGTCATTTTGACGCGCATTGTTGTGGAAATAACTTTCAATTTGGTGCTCATTCGTTTGCATATAAGTGCACAGTGCAAACCAAAGCCCAGTGTTGTTATTTTTGCTAATTTATGTTAACGCTGTCAGATTTGTGACAGCTTTTGTTTCCAGAAGGTACAACAACAACAACAACAACGGGCTTTTGTCCAATGTGATGCAGAATCGTTTTTACTTTTAGCGAAAGAGTATAAATCAAACGAGGGTCACATTGGTTTATCTGTACGGAAGCTGAGCTTGCAGATGCTAAAAATCACACGCCAGAGCCACGTCTGATGCTGGCTTATTGATTCCTGTTTCACTCTGGAGTGGAGATTTGTCTCTCCAGCACTCTGAAGCTCACAGCACTGTCTGTGAGCATCGTATTGAATTTGGAAACTAAAGAGAGGTCAAATAAGGAACTTAAATACAGTGGAAATGGAGTTCTTACAAGCTTTATATCCCTTGGTGGTAGTTTATTTTTTAAACGAACACCTTCAGTTAAGCTTAGTGTATCTGTAGAGCACAAATTGGCAACAAAGTTAATCTTTTCAAAAGACAAAAATACATATTCCAATGCTTCTAGTAGCATCAGATTGAAATTTAGATTTAATTGCAGATCTGTCAGTTTAATCTGTTTGTAATGTTACCCCTACAGTTGGTAAAAAGTATGGGTGCACCGATTGATGCTTTCTGGCCGATCACCAACACCTTCTAATTTCGGACAATATTTTTATTTTTTTTTACCTGAAAAGTCTGTAAATATAGTGACAAAGTCATTGAGTACGCAACAGTGGGGTGACGGACATTTAGATGTGACCTGGTGCTCTGGTCAGTGAGTCAGACCTCTGGCACGGGAGAGGAAAAAGCTGATTTTCAGAAGTTTGCTGAAGTAGATTTGACCAGTGGATAAAATGATTTTCTCTTGCATCGGCTGACCGCTGATCTTCCAAAACTAAAGAAATCAGGGTAATTGAATCTTCACATCTGTGTCCTGCCTCAACCTGAGTAAACACAGAGGACAGGACAGAGATACAGAAGCACTGGGGTGGGAATACTTTCTACTGGAAGGACAACTACACGCATGATTCAAGTAATTAATGGTCACAGCAGCTGCAAAGGTTTTGTTCAACAGTCCAAAATGGCTAAGCAATGAATCACTGGATCAGGAGTCATTTCTACTGAAACGAAAAATAAAGAGATTATAAGAAGTTAATGTGCAGCATTAAGTGTGAATAAGTGGAGGGAGAGTAAAGATAGCAGAGGGAAGAAAGTTGGTCAGAAAGTCTCCTAGTAGCCTAAGCCTATTACTGCTTATCTATAGAGTTAGGGTAAGATAACGTAAGCCACTTAACTTTACTCATCACCAAAAAAAGAAAAAATCTAGGCCTACTCTTAAGAGTAGACTAACTAACGACTGGTTCTACTAGAGCTGAAAGATCACCCTGTAAGATTCTGTTTTCCAAAGTCTGTGTTGGTGTTCCGGTGAGCTCCAACACAGCTTTGTTGGCTCAATGCATGTTATACAGGTTCAACTCTAGAACAAAAGCAAACTTGGAAATATGACGATGAATAAATCAGAGTTTGACTATTTTCTTTGGATGAGCGGTAATGTGAGGGAGCTTCAAGTAAGCGAGGTCCATCACAAACATGATCACACTTGTGACGATGACGCAATGTTTGAGCGAACTGGTAATTCGTTTATCTGTTTGTTTGTTTTTTTTAATCAATTGGTTTTTATACTTTTAAAAGTGGGAAACGTCCAGTTTTCCCTTCTATTTCATTAGAAGGCAGTAATAGAAATAAAGTGAATGCATGCATGCTGCACACAGTGAACAGTGACTGACTGGACGTTTCCTCACTGCTTTTTGGTGTGGAGTCTTAAAGCAGATGCTTGGTGTTCCCCTGTAAGTCTTGTGCGGATGTCTTTTAATTATCACATATCTCCCCCCTGTGCTTTTTAATGTGCTGCCTTTCTAACATGTCAAATCATGCCCTTAAAACTCACTCGCTTTACAAGCTTCTTCCATGAAGGAGGCTATGGTGAGCAGAGGCCACTCTTTGCTGTCTTTTAGATCCATTTTATCTCAAAATTCTTTCAAGAATTAACACAAATTAGCCAAAAGTACATCTTTTTTTTTTCTAAACACTGCCAAGGTGGCTGACACCTGCCATCCTCTCAGCCCGCAGCACCACAGCCAGAGTGTATCAGTGTTTGGCTGTTAGATACAAGTATTTTCTCCCTCCCATGGCGACACATCCAGCCCCTGAAGTGTTTTGTCTGGGTCTCAGCCCATCTGCTAACAAACTGAGCTATTTGAGCCCCATATATTAGTTTGATGTGACTTAAATTATAGATGGCTGCTTCTGGGTTAACGCAGACTAATAGATTTAGAGTGTCTGTGTGAAGGCAGAGGCGGGAATGAACCCAGCAGAGCAGCTTTTTCTCAAAGATATGATATATTGATTAAATATTTAGCTTTTCTTTTTTTATCTAGCAATTTTAATGGGATATAAAAAAAGTATATAAAAGAGTCAGTTGTGGAGTGTGTCTAAAACACTAGGGGGAAAAGTATTGACAGTGAGAAATATGCAAACAGTGAAGCCGGATGCCTGACATTGGACCTGAGAGATGGAATATGCATCAGTCAGTTTTGAGTGATGCTGTGCCTTGCAAAAGTATTCGTGGAGCTTGAACTTCCTCCACTTTTGCACTGTATGTTGCAGTCAGAAACTTCAATTTATTTGGCTGTTTTTGAACAACACATTAGTGCTTTGTTGTAATGTGAAAGAAAAATTCCAGGTTTTCATAAATGTATGCACTGTGCAACATTTGTACAGCTTGAAAACACATCTAGGAAAGTATTGTCTATTCTTCATTCATCAGCTGAGTCAGACTAGCTGGGAAGCATTCACCTTTACATCATAGAGGTTTTGTTCTTTTTAAATCAAAATGTCCCCATCCACAAAATGAAGCTGAGTTTTTAAGTCATTAAAGTACCTACCATTTAACATTTTATCTTATGATTGAAGAACCATACATCTATTACTGTTTTGGCTTTCCAAATAAGTGGCTCAAATGTTCAGAGACTTCAATTATTCTCTGTTGCACCAAATGCATTCTTGGCTTGTGACAAACTGCAAATGGATCTTCTTCTGAAGACTTTGTTTTTTCCACTTTTCCATAAACATCAGATTAATAATGTGTATATCTGTTGAACTTAAGGCCTAAAAGCCATCGTACACTACACTTATATTCTTATATTTTCACTTTAAAAAAGGTAACATAGGGCATTTTAGTGTCCTAGTCTGGTATTTCTAGACACAACGTCAATTTATTCATCTAGTTTAGAAACGTTTTATGTCTGAATAATTCATAAGTCTGAGTTATTTAATTGGCTTACCAAGCCAATTAAATAGCTCCCTGAAAATGGTTAGGTACTGAAAAAAAAGTGGTTAAAAAGCAGCTGAAGTCTAAAAGAAAACTTGGAAACACCTTTAGGGAGCCTGAAGAAATATTAAGAGCAGTTTTAAAGCATAACAAGAAAATTGAATTTGAGAGCACAACAAACGTAATTAAGGAAAGATTTGAGACTTTTTTATAACGTACATAGTGATGTGTGTTGAGGTCAGTTTGCTCTGATATTAAAGAGGACTGTTGCTTCAGCTGCTTTTATTGATACTTTTCTTCATGTGTACAAATGTCTCTTATTTTAATCGAAATCTTTCATTTTTTGTTGTCTCTGACACTTTTACATTTGTTAACTTCTTTGTCTTACAATTCAAGTTTAGCGGACAGAGTAAAATGAGATGGATGTAGAAAAGTCACCTTCACTCCTTCACTGTTCTTGCTCTTTCTACTGCAGTCTAGTCCACATCAATGTTTTATAATCTCAAGAATCTTTCTAAAAACTGTGTGTGGAACAGCAGTGCACATATCGCTGCAGTATGTTTTTGTGAACCGGGCCGAGCTGCTGTTGTTGTATTCTCAATGTGACTTTCAAATTCACATAAACAACATAAATGTCATAACAACTTTCAGTTTTTAGTGTCATTTCTTTAGCCTTTTGATTTTTGGGTTGATCAGATTCTGCAATGGACAACTTCACATGTTTAAGATCAACTCTCTTACCCACAGAGTGAAAAATATATACAGACATAACTCAAAACCACTTTTGAGTTATGGGAACGTCTGATATACACTGTTGTTTCCAAGTCTTTCTGACTGGCTCAAAGTGTCACCCTCAGATGGAGGGACATTTGTCAGGATGTTCAATAAAAATCTAGGAAACAGCAGGACTGAAGTTCATGTAAGCTGGAAGGAATGTCCTATGCTTGAAGGTTTTTAGCTTAAATAATTGATTGTAGGAGGAATAAAATATCTTGGAGGGACCAAATGTTTTTGGAAGTCGGGGTATTTTCCCAGTCTAAACTCCATGGATTGCCAGCTTAGTTAAGATCGCCGTCAAGAGTAAATGGGTCACCTTCTTCCTCCAACCCACCAAATATGGCTTCTGGTCTTTCCATCTAAATCTCTATTCTTCTGTTTTCACTCAGTTCCTTCATGTTTCATCTCCTTTTCTCATCACACCCTGCTTACCTCCTGATCCCCATATGACCCTCTTCTTTTTTTTTTTTACCCCTCACACCTCCTGTGGTTCCCTCTGAGCAATAAAAGGTGAAATCAAGTGAAGCGCTCCAGCCATGTTGATGTAATGAACCAGTCCCCCCTTATCTTCAGAGGACCAGCTGATGGAGAAAACGGAGGTTCCCTCTCTCTCTCTATCTCTCTCTCTCTCCTTCTCTCTCTCTCTCTCTCTCTTTGTGTATAATGTGTGGGGTCGTTGTTGATTGTTTTGTCTAGAAGCGTCATGAATTTGCCCACTGTTACCACGGTGAATAGATGATGGAATCCAGGCCACAATGCTCTGTGTCCTTCTCTGTTTGGCTGGAGATGCGCGGTTGTATATTAAGGGTCTGCTTTGTCCCTGGCAGTTTTTAGCACAGGACAGTGTGAATGGATATGGCTTCATCAGCAAAACCCGTTTGTTTGTGAGATTAAACTTTATGTATCTTTTTACGGCACTCAGTAGGGTCTGTCTGTTTCTTAATCTTGCAATTCTAGTAGCTTCTGTTTCATCAAATGGCAAAGAAACTGCAGTCATATTTTGTGAACCACATCTTTTTAGTCCAATATTTGAATTTAAATTCCTTCAGATGTTGACTTTCTTCCAAAATGTCTTTAGTGTTTTTGGTCAGATTAATGAATGAAGCACACAGTTATGCTACTACAATTCTTTGATTGATAATTTTGATTAACTGTCTTGTCCAGTGGGTAATTACTAAATCTAATCTACAGACTGTTGAGATGGAGAGGCTAACAAAACACATCAAACATGCTAGAAGTAAAAAGAAAAAGTCTGTCATCTCTAACCCCTTTGAGAGAAAAAAATGTTGAAAAGTCATTTCATTAAGGAACAAAATGACTTAATAATGGAATTTACCTTAAGTCCTTCTGCCCTGAATAAACATTATTATATGTTTATTTTCTAGATTATAAATATTCTCACTTAAGATGTCTCCCATCTAGGGCTGTTTAAAATTGAAAAAACATACTTGCACAACTATTGCTTAATATTGCAGCAATACCTTGGGCTGCCAGCAGACTTGCATGCTCATATCAGACTTCCTCAATATGTTCAACTGTCTCACTTTTACACTTTTGTTTTTAAATATTTGTAAAACCCAGTGAAGCCATGAAGCTGAGGTATTTCAACTAAAATATATCATACTGCGTGAATTAAGTTGGTCGCAATTAATTAATTAACTGCATGTTTAATTAAAATGAGTTTGATAATTAATATTTTTCGAAGGGCAATTTTGATTACACAGACACCATACTCCATTTTGTTTGTGGTTTAGGTTGTTGTTTTAATTTTTTTGTTTTTGGTTGTTTATTGGATATTTTAAATGTTTTCCAGTTCCAGCGGGGAGTATTTTGTTCAAAACTAAAGTTATTATTCCATTATCGTTATACTGCATAAAAGTGTTCTTAAATCGACAATATGCCAGAATCAGAATAAGAAGACTTTTATTGTCATTGTCAGAAAGACAATGAAATTGCAGGTCCAGTACAACCGTGTTTTTGCAATCAAGAAGGATGTTAAGAAATCCTGCTTCTTGTAAATGGCATTATAATAAAAATCAAGAAAGGAGAACTAAGAATTTGTTTTTGAGAAGGGTTATCAGTTGGTGAGTGAAAGTCAGAAGATGAGATAAGATGCCTGCAGGGAAGTGGGATACGGAAATGATTAATCTCAAAATTTTTTTGTGCTGTTTTCTGCAGGTCAAAGTGACGCAGGAGCTAAAAAACACTCACACGGAGCAGATGACAAGGCTGCACTTTAAACATCAAACCGAATGTGACCTGCTGGAAGACATGAGGTATGACGGATCTCCGCTCTGCCTGAATCGCTCCAACACAATCCTCTGTCAAAGTGTGAAAACGGAAAGGCTCAAGCCAAATGGCAGATGTTTAGAAACCTTGCCGTCTGATTTGCACGGCAAAGATGTGCTTGCACAGAAACGCAAAGAAAAACGGCAAAGGAGGCGGCTAAGGAATTAGAGGGAAGTGACACGTGAGAAAGACGCAAACCGAGGAGGGAGCTTGTCATATTGTGAAGGAATTTCTAGCTGTCCTTTTTCTTGTCCGTGCTCCGTTTTCTTTTCAAAATATCAATCTATGTCACCCAGAATATTCCACGTTCTTATCATTTTTCAATCTGTTTCTTTACTTTTCCTCACGACGCACACGAGTCGACCGTTTCATCCCACAGCCGAATCTGTCTGGATTTAGGATAAAACCTCGATTCCCTTTCTCGGTTTCAGTTTCTCTGTTGACTAAACATTGATTACATATGACAACAACAACGACAAAAAATCTGAGCCTTCTTGCTCCCAGTGCTGCCCTCTGCTCTGTCTCAGCGCTCCTCTCTGTCTCCCTCCCTCTCTCGGGAGGCAGCTCCAGCTGTTTGGGACCAGACTGGCCTGTTGCTGCAGGGGTTTTGGAGAGTGAACAAGGCTCACAGGTCTCACTGGTGGGAGATTGTGAGAGCCAGTTAAAACGCCGCATGCGACCACAACGTCTCGGTTGTGCAAGTCGGCGCGAGATCAAGCTGCATACCGCTGGTTAAAGAGCTCAAAACGTTGTCCTTGTCGTCCTCATCAGTGGAGGTGGGGGGTGGGGTGGGGGGGGGACGGACGGACTGCCTGTAGTGTTTTCTTAGTATGTCACTTGAGCTTTTAATGTTTTGTAATTATTTGTGATGATGCTCTTTGATGGTGGTAAAATGGGGGAGCAGCGGGTTCTGTAGTGATTGGAGGAAGTCGTCCTTTGATTAGGTGGCTGGGGCTCGGACCCCTACAGTGACCCGCATCTGTTTGCTGTTTGTTTCCTTAAGCGAGTCATTACGGCTATTGTCAAAAAGAGCCACGATTTGATTTTAATACAACTTTGCAACATACTAGTGATCACGTTGATCAGTGCGGTACCTTGCTAAAGTGTTTACCACTAAAATTTTTTTCACGTTTTGTCTTTTATGCAGCAGCAAAACAAGGGTTTATTGGGATATTATTTGCTAGAACGACACAAAGCAGTGCATACGTGAAGTCAAAGGAAATGATGTACACTTTTTTATTTGCTTTCAGCCCCTGGAGTCAATATTGTGAAGAACAACATTTCGTTACAATCATAGAGGAAAGATCTTTGCTCTTTGCAGACAACTCGCGCTCGGTCAGACTGGATGAACGGCATTTTGAACAGCACTTTTCATATCTTGCCACAGATTCTAACGAGGCATTTGGGCTGCACTTTGACTAGGCCGTTCCACGTGAACAATCTGATCCATTGCATAGTAGCTCTGGCTTTGTGCTGGAAGGGGAACCTTTGACTCGTTGTAAAGTCGTTGGCAGCGTCCAACAAGTTTTCTTCCAGGATTTCTTCTTGCATGGAGGTCCATTTAATTAAGAACCAAAATAAATCAATAAATACTGTGATTAATAAATATGCCATAAGTTAAATTAATTTCCCTATGAAATAAAAACAAGATTATGGGAAGAACCAACATAACTAATTTATGTTGGTTCTTCCCATAAACCTTCATGAAAATAAATTGAACTTTGTGTGTGTAATGTGACAAAATGTGAGTTTGAAGAAGGTTTTACATTTATATTTAATGTCACAGTAAAGATGGAGTACGTCCTTTTTAGGTTTAACGTTTTATCCGGAATATTTAATCTGTTGTTTTAGTTTTTTTGTATACTTGTGGACCGTAAAATTGTTTGTTTTTTACCGTGCCTGCATATAGGGAAAAAAAAGACTCATCAGTCGCTTGAACTCTGTAAGAATTAATCCGATAAAGTATGGAGACTGACCTTTGAAATGATTGAAGCATACAGCAGGGCAACAAAACGTCTGGCCTCATGAGACATTTTGTCAGAGTTGAAAAGTGCATATTTTTCCACATGAAGAATACATTAAATGCAGCGCCTTAATCCCAAAAGCTGCTCTGAGGTTTTGCTGAGGTTATTTACTCTCATCAGACCACTGGGGAGCTTGAATAAAAACGCTCTCTGCACTTGCCCGCAAAATCTATAAGGTTCAGGATGACGGTGGAAAGACTAAGCAACGCTGGTGAGGAGAAAGATGAGAGAGGGATGGGGGGGGTTAATCTTCTGGGTTTGATGTCTTGTGAAGGAATGGTCAGAAAAAGACACGGAGGAGAAAATGATGTGTAGTCAGTGGGTTCAACTTGGTGTCCTCAATCCACCTAAATCCCTCTATATACTCTTATATCTGACTCAACAGAGATGCACCCATCACCCTACTGCTGCTGATTGTTGAAATCAGCTCACAAACAGAACGTGTGTGTTTGTATTCCTCTCATTTTGGTTACACTGGCCTTCATCGTGCCATTTTGCTGCCTTTCTGCAGTGTATTGTAGGAATGACGAGAACATGTTTTTTCTGTCTTTAAGTCTTTAAAATGTTTTTGACTCAAGGGAAACGTTTCTTTTTTTGAGCACAACGTTTGTAATTTCCTGACACATCAATAATCATGAAATAATCAGTAAAAGTGCTAGTGTTGCGGCTGACGGCGCAGGATTTGACTGGAATCTCAATGCGATTCCCGTCCTGTCCTGCTGGAAGGGAATTATGAAAACGATAATTGAAATTTGCAACGCACGCAGATTTATTGACCGATTCCTGGGAATTGTCTGTGCATATCATAAAAGCGTAGTGGCTCTCCATGCCGAGTAGCGAGACGACGCTCACCGATTTGAACCCAGAATTCTCCCAGGGTTCTGTTTTGTGTGGCTTCCGTGATTTAAATGCACGGGGAACAGAACATCAAAACCTCACATTAATGCAAAACTATTCCGGAAAAGCAATTAGGCAGGGTCGTCTCTGTGTTTCACAGCGTTATGCTGCAGAAAACCTCAGCTGCTGCTCTAAACAGCAGAGAACTTGTAAGCGATAAAGTGCGATTAATCATAATCAGCATTAACACAGCCACACTATTCCCATTTCGCTTGAGTCCCTGTAAGAGCAGAGATTGATCATCTTTGGCTTCACTGTGTAGAGGAATTGTTACAGTGTAAAAGTGACACTCCCTGAAAATAGCTTTTTGCAATGAACGATGAGTCCATCTATCCACAGAGATCTGTTTAACAGGTTATATTTCAGCAGCTGTGACTGATCAAAGCAGTAGTTGACTGTGATATTGTTCTGCTGTAGTTTATTCTCGCCAGACTGTCGTATAATAATAATTTATTTGATGGAATGGGAAAATGGTGTAAGTTGTTTGTTTGGAGCATTAGGAGTTGGGTTTTTACTAATTAGAATATCTATTTTTTTAGTCTATTATCTTAATTTTCTTAAATAATCTAAATGAAAAATCAACAGTTTTCTAAGAGTCAAATATTTTGCAGCTGATAATTATTAATACAGAGTGTTTGTTTAGTCGATTTCATCACTTTGAACTTTTGTTTGTATTCCACCTGTAGATTTATGGAGCTTTCCTAAATGCGATAAAACCCTCCTGCTTCCAGCAGAGCGTCTATGTGATCTGAAGAATCTCCCGCGCCGCGTCTTGTGTGGTGATCATGCAGTGTGAAAACACAACAGCTCTCTTCAGTCTATTTCCGTCTGTGGCTCAGGCTGCTGATCTCAGTCAGAGTGCCGTTAACCAGTGATTTCAGCTGCTTCCTCATGTTTAACTCCTCATTTTTTCATCCATCCATCCATTTTCTATACACCCTCGTCCCTTACTGGGGTCGGGAGGTTCTGGTGCCTTTCTCCAGCTAACGTTCTGGGCGAGAGGCGGGGTCACCCTGGACAGGTCACCAGTCTGTCGCAGGGCAACACAGAAACACACAGGACAAACAACCAAGCACACACACACACACACACACACACACACACACACACACACACACACACACACACACACACACACACACACACACACTCACCTAGGGGCAATTTGGAGAGGCCAATTAACTTAACAGCCGTGTTTTTGGAGGAAAACACGGAGTACCCGGAGAAAACCCACGCATGCACAGGGAGAACATGCAAACTCCATGCAGAAAGACCGGGACCGGGAATCGAACCCAGAACCTTCTTGCTACAAGGCAAGAAGGTTGTAGCAAGAACCTTCTTGCTACAAGGCAAGAAGGTTCTGGTTCTTTCTGATATTTGCTTTTCAAATTTCTTGCTACAAGGCAAGAAGGTTCTGTGCAGCCCTCCTCATTTTCATGTGAATTTTTTTTTTCCAATGAACCCCTTGCCCTCATTAAACTAAACACACTTTCATCCTTAAGAACATGAACATGGAGACACTCATCCACTTCTTGGCCACTCTTTAAGCTCTCAAGTATTTCCCATCAGGCACATTCACGCTTTCTTTTCTTGTTTTGCACTTCTCGCGCAGCTGATGCCGGCATGATTTCCTGACTCATACGCCTTGCAGTTACAACGATGAATTAATCATAAGCAGAGCGAAGCACTGAAGGTTTGTTGGAGGAAACAATAGTGGAGGAAGAATAATAGAAGCAGAGAGCAAAAAATAAAACGGATAAAAAAAAACAACATCAAAAAAACAAGAGTGCAGATTAATGAACAGCATGACCAGGTTTTAAGAAGTGGACTACAACTGTTGAGTACAACGTATTATTGTTCACAATTGCTACAATCTGTCCAGTGCTGTACGAATGAGTAGTGTCATATAAACGTGTAAAATCAATCTTAGGCATAACCGGCTGCCCATGTTTACAGATGCAATCTCTGCTGTAATGTCACCATGACATCATGAATGGTCTAGACTTGCCCAGGGATCCCAGAGCGATTTGTTTGCTAATGTGCTCAATGACTCTGAACTCGTGTTGGTTTCTCTCCTGTGCTTTTGAGGCATCTTACTAACACATATAGCAATGAAACGTAAAGAATAAAAACGGGCGACATTAAAAGAAAATCATACGGAAATTATTGTTGCGAGGTCAACATTTTGTCACAGCTCAGTACATAACTGTAGCATTTTATAAGCAGTGGTAATTGCATAGCCTTAGGGGAAAAAGGTTTATATCCAGGAAGTCCTAAACCAAGGCTTATCAAAGTGTGGGGCACCAAAGTTGTATGGGGCTCTGTGACACGTGGAAAAAAATAACTGAACATTTAGCCAGGTTCACCAAGCCTATGTCAGAGACTATGGATAGATTTTTAGAACTGAAGGCTTTGGTAAGGAGACAGTCTAGGGCAAGCAAAATAAAAAGACGGAATTATATGACCAGGATGACTTAATATTTTTGATTTTGTTTGGCTGGATCTGAAGATGCTTTCCATTGATGAGGTTGGACGCACCTATTATAGAATATGTCTACATATGGGACAATAGGGACATTACATGGCATTTTTTTTGTTGAATTTAATTGCTGAAATAAATCAACTGTTGATGATAAAACACACTTTTATTGAACAATATCAGTAGATGTTTTAATCACCATTTATGAGGAGGGGAAAAAAACTACATGTGGATAAATTCCAAAAGCTTTAAAACATTTTCTGCAATTGTTGCATCTTATTGTTTGCAACCAAGAACGAAGGCTTTTTGATAACTAATGACTGTTTGTTGGAAAAAGTGTGGTGAAACCTAAAAACAGCTCTAACATAGGTGTTTGTTTGCTTTGCTTTGAGTAAATACACCAGTACTACAGTACAGATAAGAAGTGCTGTTGTCTGCTGATGAAGTCTTGGTATAAATAGATTTTCAGGAAATATCGCACAATTATCACTTCAAGTGGGGCTCACATCTATTTCTGTTCAACTGCTAAATGGTAGTCGCTGATCCCACACTATATATTAAATTAAATAAAGTTCCAGTTTAGGAAACTGCTATTTTAGGCTGCAGGTTCTGATTTCAGAAAACAAGGTGTAACTGTCTAGTAAACATGAGATGCAGAATAGATAGAATAGAATAGAATAGAATAGAAGTACTTTATTCATCCCAGCCGGGAAATTACTGTGCAGTAGCAGCATACACANAAAATACTATAAAAATGTAGAATGTAAGATGTAAGGTTCAGAACATAATAATAAATAATAATCTATATGTTAATAATCTAAGATAGTGGTACATAAAGGCTCCTTGTACAGCTCCTTGTATATCAACATGCCAAAATGTATGTAAATTATTTGTGGTGGTTTTAATTTATTTAAAGTTTATTAATTTTTGAAAACATAACTTATGGTTTTGATTTTTTTCCCCAAATACAACTATAGCATATTAAAGATTTGGAAATATTTATCTTTGCCAACATTTAACACATTAAAGCACTTTTAATCCATCACGGTGACACAACTGTAATCATAACCTACTCGCATTGTTCTTGCTGCTCTTTTCCACCATCACAGTCTCCCCACCTCCATATATGAATTTTACCATCACAGTCACTAAAAGTTAAATCAGGACTGCACGTTTGGATTATGCTTCTACATATTGGTGTTCTGAGCATGATTTCAGGTAATATGAGATACAATAATCTGCTAAATATTGCTTCCAAGAAGTGATTCTTGGACAATTGGAGCTCTTGTCTTTGTTGGTGTTGATTTTGAAGTTGGACAGAAGCATACTCTGCTGTGCTGTTCTTCCTGTTTGGTGAGCACCATGTCATCAGTGATCGCCTAACAAAAGTAGGGATGGGCACAATAGAACAGCGGAGAACATTATTGCTGTAAGGTGTGTTTTCCTGTGACACAGGTATGTGTGGCGCTGTGGCTTAGTTGGTTAAAGCGCCTGTCTAGTAAACAGGAGATCCTGGGTTCAAATCCCAGCAGTGCCTTTTTTTTTTTAAAAAAACAAACATATATGTCGAACCTTTTCCTCATTTTTATGTGATAACTCTCTGAATAATCAGAATCAGCTTTATGCCAAGATTGTGTGCCGAAGCAAGGTGTTTCACTCTCACTGATTTATCTGATTGCTGCTCAGAAAATTAAAGGAATCGATAGTCTGGATGCATTTTGACGTAAATCAGGCTCCTCCAAGTCTAAATTTCAAGGGTTATTTTACGTTGCTGTTGAATGCAGGGTTTTATGTCAGCTTCTTGCTGATGATAACTTCTACATTTGCCCTTTTGACTGAAGTATCGAAGTTGGAAGCTTTCTGATATTTGCTTTGTCGAACCGTGTTTATTTAGAGTGTTTGAAAGGAATTGTGTCGCTATAAAAGACTTGCCCCGTGTGAGGCTCGAACTCACGACCTTCAGATTATGAGACTGACGCGCTGCCTACTGCGCCAACGAGGCC
>CAEGAF010057760.1:0-11083 GCA_903067075.1 Micropoecilia bifurca | reverse complement strand
GCCTTCTTGACCAGAACGGAAGTGTTGTTGCTCCAGGTGAGGTTGTTGCTCAGGTGCACACCCAAGTACCTGTAGCTGGAGACAACTTCCACCGCAGATCCTCCGACGAGCAGGGGGAGGTGGACGTGTCTGCTCCGTCTGAAGTCCACAATCATCTCCTTCGTCTTCTTGACGTTGATGCAGAGGTTGTTTTCCCTGCACCAGCCCTCCAGGTGTTCCACCTCCTGTCTGTAGCTGGACTCATCACCGTTTGTGATGTTTCCAACCACTGCTGTGTCGTCCGCAAACTTCACAATATGACAGCCAGGATGGAGAGGAGAGCAGCGTGACCAGGAGGGGACTCAGCACACAGCCATGTGGAGAGCCAGTGCTGAGAACTGTGGTGGAGGAGGAGATGTTGTGGATCCTCACAGACTGCGGCCTGTTGGTCAGGAAGTTCAGGACCCAGTTGCAAAGTGAAATGCTCAGTCCAAGTGAGGAAAGTTTATTTATTAGGGTCTGAGGGATTATTGTATTGAAAGCCAATGTGAAGTCCACAAATAGCAGATGGGCATCTGCTATTTGTACCTTGAGATGACATTTATTAGTGAAAATAAAGGCATAAACTAATTAGAAATTAAAAGTTAACAAAACCTCTAACTCGCTCATTTGTTTGTTGTTTTGTCTCCTTCCCAGGTACAAAACAACAAATGGTCTGTTTGTCATGACAGATCACCATGAGAAATCTGGATAAGGAAACTGAAAATTCAGTGAAATAAATTGACTATTCAAAGTAGTTTTTTATTCTATCTTCTTGTAGCTAAAACAAAATAACAATCTGATGTTAACACTGTCAAATACAAAGTTCAACTGAACTAGAAAATATTTTACCAACTCAGTTTAGATGAAAGAATATATTTAAGTATATTCTAAATATGCTCTATTTTTCTGAAATACATCATTAGTATGTTATATTAAAAGTACAAAATAAATACATTTTTAAAAACATGCTCTTTAAAATTTTATTTTGGTACACTTTCTAAAAATATATTTTCTGAAGTATATTTTAAATTTGATTTTAGTATATTGCTAAAATTATACTTTGGATAATAGTATTTTTTCACAGTTTAATAGTATTTTTTCACAGTTTCTCTGTGTATTTTATTAAGTCTTACTAAATCTCACAGAGGGAGATTCCTGTGCTAAAAGTTAACACAAGACGGCAATATTTCCCGTATTCTCCAATCAAAAACCAGACAGGTATAATCATGGATCACTTTAAAACAGCTCACATTCAACCATTACACATTCAGTTGCCTTCTTCTAATTCTGCCCTCCACACTTACTGGTAGTAGACCAGCCTACCTCTATATTATCATCAAGTCCACAAAATGGAGATAAGATTGTATTCCCAGACTTTTCCTGGCCAGGAGCGCCAGCAGGAGTGAATACCTCAATCTTCTGGATTTCCTTAGACAAAAACTTCAGAAATAATAAAATGAACTTGACTGCATCGCTCAGACACTAGGATCAGCTGGAATATAAATTATTGGATTGACTTTTTTTTTTGCTGCTTTTTTTGGTAAAGTACCTTGAGATGACATATTGTGAGCTGTTATTGTATAAATAAACTGTAATGAATTAAGTTTTGGACAGCGATATGCCCTGATTTGAAAACAAGAAAACATGAAAACATTCCACATTCAGCCTTTAGAGCTCACTGTTTTTTGCTCGAGTGTAATCTACCGCATTTATTTCCAGTATTTATTAGAATGTATTTCAAAATAGAACTTACATTTTCAGCGGCTGGATTGACAAACTAAGACACAAATCTTTAACTTGTGGTAAAAGTACTTGTATTTGAGTATCTCTGATATACAGTATGTTATAGTCATATCTGCATGTCCATATCATAATAAATTGGCAAAAGTCTTCTGCTTGATTTGGACTTCAAAAAGTCTATAACCTTCTATTAAAAAA
The DNA here is from genome assembly GCA_903067075.1 of Micropoecilia bifurca. NCBI lineage: Eukaryota > Metazoa > Chordata > Actinopteri > Cyprinodontiformes > Poeciliidae > Micropoecilia > Micropoecilia bifurca. The sequence goes on along the minus strand of CAEGAF010057760.1, from coordinate 9,124 downwards.
AAGCTTTCATCATTTTAAACCTTTTTAAGTATCTTTACAATAATATGCATGGAGCTGAATTGTGTTTGTTCTTCAGATTCCTGCAGTCTCACCTTTGACTCAAACACAGTTCACAGAAACCTGAATCTGGCTGATAAGGACAGAAAGGTGAGTCAGTCATACCCGGATCATTTTTGTGTACATTTCGTTCTCAGAATCATTTTATATTTCACTTTTGTCTCCAAATCATCCCTAAAGATAAAAACAGCTGCCCCCTTGTGGTAATAAGATAAAGTAAATACAGTCTGTAAAGTAAAACAAAAGAAACAAACTATTCATTTTTGATGACACTTAAAACAATGTTGAATATAACATAAATCTATGTATGAATCGATATTATTTATTTTTGATATTTTTAATCAATTCAGAAGCAGATATCTAGAATATTAATGTTTATTTAGTTTTTATCACTAGGTGGCACCACGCAGTCAGAACCCGCCTGTTTCTTTTACTAGAAGAAGAATCATAAGGAATACCGAAGGACAAGAGGACTCACTCTGCTGCTTTTTTTGTTGACAAACGTGAAATCACGCGAAATGTTCGTTTACTTAATTTCATTTTATAGTGAACTGCAAATACGTGTGTTAATTTAAGTAAAATATTAAATGAAAAAAAATTATAACATCTCTGTTGCATTTATTGCATAAAACGACCGAGTGATCAGTCTTACACGAGCTAGACGATCTCTGCTCGTGTCGCTTCTCCGCTTTTGTGTTGCTTGAAGATGTTTCTAAGGAAGGTTCCGTCGGGCCTTTCTGGATTTGCAAATGTCTCTGGACGAGGAGGACAGGTGTTGTCTGCAGCTGCTGCCAGGTGAAACACGTCACTTCCTTTCTCACTCACTACCAGGCAAACCCAAAACAAAGTATCTGCTATGCGGGAGGGAAATCAGTTTTTCACGTAAAAATATATCTTGTGTTTTACTTCTGTCATATTTGACGTCACACTGTGGCAAAAGTGTCAAACACTCTTATTTATTTCAGTTAAGTCATAAATAGGTCACAATAACCTTTGACACACTTCGTTCATAGTTAGCTGTGACGTCACTTGATGTTATCAGTGCCTTAAAACTTTATTTCTAACTTTATAAATACAAAATTAAATGTATTTTCTTAAAAGATTAAACACAAAGAGGGGGAAGAAAAATATGGAGAATTTCTCTGCTTCAAAATGAAACTTTTTGAACCTGAAGCAAAAGTGGTAGTGGCAGCATCATGCTGTGGGGAAACCTTTTCTTTCAACTGGCTCCGTTCTCTCTTTGAACAGGAAGCAGTACTGTCAGGCCCAGCAGCAGGGATCAACGGTTCCCTCCATCCGACCTGAGACGTCCACCGCCAAAACCCTGATGGACATCGGGACACGGCGCATCTTCAACGAGGACCATGACATCTTCAGGAAAAGCGTCCGCCGCTTCTTCCAAGAGGAAGTGGTGCCGCACCACAAGGAGTAGGTGGCTGCAGGAACATAACATCAGCAGAAGATGTTTTCCTCCCGTTGACTTCCTGTTTGTGCTCCCAGGTGGGAAAAGGCAGGTGAGGTGAGCCGGGAGTTATGGGAGAAGGCCGGAGAGCAAGGCCTGCTGGGAGTGATGATCCCAGAGGAGCACGGCGGCATCGGAGGGGACACGTTTTCTGCTGCCATCACCTGGGAGGAGCAGTGAGTCCATACTTCCTACTCTGACTGTAATGCAGTTGGAATTTTGAAAACGCTGGAATTTTGCTGAATGAAGATGAATTATTTTCTGCTGACCATCTTTTCTCAGAATGTACTGTAACTGCACCGGGCCGGGTTTCGCTCTACACTCGGACATCGTCATGCCGTACATCGTAAACTACGGCAGCAAGGAACAGATCGAACGCTTCATTCCCTCCATGACTGCTGGGAAACACATCGGGGCCATCGCCATGACGGAGCCGGGTGCAGGCAGGTGGTTACCCCAGTCCTACTTCCTTTATATCACAGACTGACCAGTGAGACACGGTGTTAACCGGTCAGTTTCCCATGGCAGCGACCTCCAGGGAGTGCGGACATATGCCAAGAAGGACGGCAGTGACTGGATCCTCAACGGGAACAAGGTAAAGCCACTGCTGTTCCTCTGGATGGCACCATCGGCTTCAACCGCTTCCTTCCTCTCAGGTGTTCATCACCAACGGTTGGATGGCGGATGTGGTGGTGGTCGTCACGGTGACCAACCGCGAGTCGAAAACAGCGGCCCATGGTATCAGTCTGTTCCTGGTGGAGAACGGCATGAAGGGCTTCCAGAAAGGCCGGAAGCTGGAGAAGATTGGCCTGAAGGCGCAGGTCAGTTTTTACTTCATCTTTGAGAATGTCTCAACCTCAGAACGCTGAATTGGTCTGAATCTGTTTGAAAGGACACAGCGGAGCTGTTCTTTGAGGATGTGCGTCTCCCAGCCAGTGCTCTGCTGGGAGAACTCAACAAGGGTTTCTACTACCTGATGAATGAGCTGCCACAGGTCTGAAAACACACAAGCACACACACACATCCTCCTGAATCCTAACCCTCAGTGATGGATTTTGCTGCCAGGAGCGTCTGTTGATTGCTGACATGGCCATATCCAGCTGTGAGTTTATGTTCGAGGAGACCAGGAAGTACGTTCTGGAAAGGAAGGCCTTTGGAAAGACCATCGCTCACCTCCAGGTCTGTTTAATTCCCCCAACACACACCAGCAGGGGCCAGGGCTTAGGAACCAGAGAAAATAGAAATATTTTGGGGGCTTGTCCGGGATTTTTTTTCTATTATTACTATCCAAACTATAAGAGGTTCTGTTACCCCTCCAGTTAAACTCTGGAACATGAACCAGACTTTTATGGACATGTAATGTAATTATTGGCTTCCCTGGTGAAGATTCCTAAAATCCTTTAAATAAATCAGTCTTTTATTGCAGAATTCAAGTATATTCAGTCATTATACCATTCTGTCTAGCAAGGTTTTCTGGAACCTTGAAATAAAACTAGGCCCACAGCATCCCAGATCCTCCACAGATTCTACAGTGAGAATGAGGTGATTAATCTAAAGCACATAGCTCCAGTTAAAGTAGATCAAGTATACAGAAGAGTTCAGTTTGGTTTGCCATGCTGATGTTATCTAGCTTCTTCCAAAGGTTCTTTCTTTGTTCCAAATTCTTTAGTTCTTTCTAAAAGCAAGTCCTCCATCATGTTCAGACGGTGCAGCACAAGTTGGCAGAGCTGAAGTCTGAGATCTGTGTTGGTCGTGTTTTCATGGATAACTGCCTGCAGCTCCTCTCGGAGCGCCGCCTGGACCCCACCACCGCCTCCATGGCCAAGTTCTGGTGAGAAACCTGTGCGATCAGCTGGCTAGCAACCACTGACCTGCAGCTGACCGTCTGCTTGTCACCTGCAGGGCGTCGGAGCTCCAGAACAAGGTGGCCACCCAGTGCCTGCAGCTCCACGGAGGCTGGGGCTACATGTGGGAGTATCCCATCGCTAAGTAGGTGGAGCAGCTTGGGAGGGGTGGGGGGCTGAGTGATGTCTGCTTCAGCCTGACTGTGTGTGTGTGTGTTTTTCAGGGCGTTTGTGGACTCCAGGGTTCAGCCCATCTATGGAGGAACCAATGAGATCATGAAGGAGCTGATCGCACGCGGCATCATGAGCCAGAAATGAGGCAGAAGGAATGTTTGATGATCCCTCAGCACCAAGAAAATTAGAGATATAATTGAAAGAATTGTACCATAGTTGGACTATCTCATATCTGGGTGATGTAATTTAAATAATTTCTTATAAAAGTCTGATGCTTTTAGATAGACAAGTTAAATTGTGAGATTTCTGTTAATTCATCTGTTATTTGATTTGTGTCTCAGATTTGTCCCAATCTGAAATAAATATATGATGGTATTTGCATCTCGATAATTTTCTCCAACTTTTTAACGGTTTTTTTTTTTTGCAGCATAGGTTGGACTCAAGTTGAAGTATCGTCCTGACAACCTTTGTCCCTCAATGAAACTTGGTTTAAATTGCTTTGTAAAGATGCAGTGTCTTCTCTCCGCCAGTAGGTGGCAGCAGTCCAGCGTGCTGACCGTCAGCAGCAAGAGAAATTAGTTTTCATTTGATTCCATCATGCAGGGAAAAAGAGAAAACGGTTGCCTCTCTGGAGAATAATAAATGCTTAAAAAATGGAAAACTTTTGCCTCATAAACTCAATCAATAAACTCAGTTTAAAATTCTCCTGGACCAGAGTATTTTTTAACTTTTACTGTGTTGAATTTCTTTCAGTTATCTTCTATTAGTGAGTCTATTTGCTGCTATTACCTGACACTTTGCTGCTGTTGCACAGAAATTTTCCTGTGGTGGGACAATAAAATCTATTTCTATCTATTCTATAATTAAAAACATATTTGTTATTTCTTGGTTTTAGGGTTAGAAGGTAAACTTGCATTTCGACTCCAGCTCATCTTGGTGGTGACTTTGTAGCAGGAGCTGCAGACTGACAGCATCCCCGCCACGCCTCACCTGCAGGACACTAGCTCCTCTGTTCTCCTCCCCCTTCTCCCTCCATCCATCCTCCGTCCTCCCCTCCTCCCTCTTCTCTCCATCTTTCCTCAGCAACAGCCACACCCAGCGACCAGCTCTGCAGCCTGTGAGGTCCTCTCTGTTCGCAGTAGAAAAGGCTGAAACGGCCACATTCAGAGCTCCGCAGCTCCCAGTCTGCATGCATTGATTCATGCATCTGTTGCACATCTGCTGCCAAGTGATGCTGCGCGAGTTTTAATCGGGATTTCCCTCCTTGCGCGTCTACTGGAGGCTTTACGGTAGCTGAATTTGCAAGAGGGCTGGTCCTGCAGGCCCTCAGCTCATTGTGACTGCAGCTCCACTCACACATAAGGGTATTAGTGTCAGAGCCGCTCAGCAGCTTAACCCTGCAGGTAAGGCACGAACCGCATTGTTTATGATTTTTAATAGAAATGAAGACATTTTACTGGCGCAAATCTGCGGCTGTTGGGAGTTTGGCGCTTTTTAGCGCTGCGCTGTCTGGGAGATGGAAAAGTTTGTGAAGCAGCAGTGTGGAGTAATGCTGCTGCATTTGCGTCATGTGCCGCTATGTGGATTCATGATCAAATCTGATGTGTTAGTTCGCATCTTTTAAATGTGTTTTCTGACCAACACGGAGCTTTAAAAGCTTTGAGCTGGTTGTGATCCGCTGCTGCTGCTGCTGCTGCCGCCTCTTTTGTTCTGGTCCTCGCCTGCAAGGTGCTGAAAGCCGCTGGCCGGTGGCGGAACCTCCCTGCGACATGCAACGTCCGCTGCAGCAAATCGATCCGCTTTCTGCTGGGAAGAGAAGGGACATTTATCAAGGATGAATTAAAATGTGTCCATGTTTGAGCTCTGGATCTGAAAAGGTGCAGCCAGCTGCCATCTGCTCTGGCTCTGCCCAGGAATCCTACCTGCAGCAGGCGGGAGGCTGCATCGCTTCAGATGAACAGGCTGAAGGCATCACCCGTTAATTCTTCCGTTTTTAGGATTTATGTGCCTTAAGCCTTTCTGGTGAAGAATCCAATGAACGGAGCAAAACTTAGTTTTTTACATCACCCTGAACCCACCGTCGCCATGGTGAAACATTGTGGTGGTTTTATGCGGGTTTCAGCTACTTGAAAGTAAAAGCTGGTTCTATATTGCGTTTGGTGCTGAATACATTTTTTTTAACTTTTATATAAGAAAATATAAAGGTTTGAAAACCATTTAGGAATTTCAGAAATATTCAGTTGGAGTACCATCAAGAAATAAATAAAAATAACTTATCTCCAGTGTCGTTTGCGTCAAGCTAACATTAGCATTACAGGACCGCTGGCTGCTACAGAAAATTGTAAAAAATCATTAAAAGTAATTTGACACTAGACAATGTCAGAAATACAAACGTGAAAAAGAAAAATATCTTAGCTATGTTTTCGTACTGGGTAGCGTTACCTCAACAGCACAGCTGTGGGAGGAAGTTAGAAAAATTGTTGTTTCAAACAGTAAAGATTCCAACTGAAAAGATATTTACTGTAGCATAATTTTTGAGATTACACATAAAAAAACAACACTGGTGAAACTGAATCTGCTCTTTTTGTTCATATGAACATATTTTTGTATTTGTCATTATGTCTCTAGAATATAACGAAATTGAAGTGGCACCCTTAGTGATGAATAGATAAAGTCTTAATCAGTCGTAGTTAAAGCTCTTCTTAATAGTGTTGATCTCTAAGCTAGCATTAGCACTGTCTGGAACACAGCAAAACTCTACAAGAAGTCCAAAAAAGTTGATGTTTAAACTTTTAATGAGAACGCAAAAGCCAAGCGTAATTTTAAAAAACTGTCCCCTCCAGGACACGATATTTTAAGGGGGGGAATTCTAAAAAAAAAAGAAATCTGATATGAGTACAAGCTTTATCAAATAGCACTGTATGCAAAATGGGAAAGACATGCATTCATTAATTCTAAGACGAGCTGCATGGCAGGAACTGGGAATGAACTCTGTACTCTTGACTACTTTCCCCATGTAACAGAGATTAAATGTTTCTCAACCAAATGGAAGCTGACTAAGGTCATTAGCTCAGCAGGCTAGCTGTGTATCAAGTTTTAACCACAGCCCTCCTCCCATCACGCCAGATTGGGCTGAGTCTAATCGCTAGTGGGAGTAATTGAAATGACCCTAATCAGCACCAGCAGGTTGAGTCCTCCTATCTGCAGGGGTTTCTGTGTGGATCTTATTGACCCGAACATGTCGATGTGACGCCTAATGTCGGCCGTGAAGCGCTAACATGCAGCAAAACAGGTTACTGGAGTTGCTGGTGGGTGGGTTTTGGTGCCGCAGTGTAAGGTCGGTGTTGCGTCGGTCTCCTGCTGCTCTGTCTTTCTGAGGCTCTTTGGACCTCAGGTGCCTAATGGGAGGTGGCAGAACTGTGCTTCAGGAGGTGATTAAGTCCTGACTGAGAGAGCAGTTTAATCCAATGTGGAGACGTCAGAGGAGCCAAACGGCACCCTGACCTGGATAACCCTCCACCTCTTTCACCTGCTTAAAGGGGATCTAAAGTTCACATTTTGCTCATTTTTATATTTCCGTTTGGGTTCCTACTGCTTCTAAAAAAAAAAAAAAAAAAAACATCCAGCGGAGTATTAGGTTTTGGCAGTAACTTCATGTTTTTTTGGTGTCTGGAAAAATGAGCCATTTCCAAAACCTCCGGAATAAAAAGTCACACATTGGCAGGCGCTGATTTGTGCTGCTCCCTGTTACCTAGCAACTCCAGTAAAGCCCAGAGTTTGGGCTTCACTGGAGTTTGGTCAGCTGATTTTCCCCCTGTGTGCTGTACAACAGCTGCTGGAAAAGACAAGTGTTTTGTCGTTGACTTACCATCCAGAAACCACTTGCTGCATTCTTGTCTGCTGTGCAGGAGGCTCCACTTTTGCTCTTCAAAGATGTTCAGACTGAAAGGTGTTCAGATGTTGCTCATCTGTTTGCAGCCATTTTCACGTGCGAGTGTAAAGTTTAGTGGGGTTTGGCCAGCAGCAGCTTATTTGGATGTAAAGTGACTGGAGGCCACAAAACAGGCAGAGCTGAGCAGAGTGAAATTTCATTACCTAATTTTGTGCAAAAAAAAATGTGATTAACATAATTTGCATATTCAGGGATTCATGAAAGGTCATGTTTAAGATCAGCATCTCTAAACATAGCCATAAACACATGAATACTGGCAATAAAACCGACTGATATCCAAGGTGAGTCGAACCCTGAATGTGCCATGTCCTTATCTGGCGCCAGGCTCCACCCTGTGACCTGCTGGCTTCCAGCACAGCCTCTCTAATCAGTCATCCACACTCTGGCTGGACCATGGCCACTTTCCCCAAACCAGCCCTGACAGCCGGCGTCACATTTCATTCCTCACGGATGATGACGCTCTCTGACAGAAAGGACTCTCTTTCTTTCTCAATATTCTTTCTCAAACAGGCTTTCCCGATCTCAATATTTTTTCTTTTTTTTTTTTTAGCCTTGGTAGGCCGCTGCATGTACAAGCAGCTGCTTGTACATGAGACGCTGCAGAACACAGCATGTACAAGCTGCATGTACAAGCAGCTGCTTGTACATGAGACGCTGCAGAACACAGAGCAGGTCTCCTGAGAGTGGAAGGCCTGGCCTGGCTGGACTCCAGGAAGCTCCAAACGATGGCCACACTTCCTCAAAAACTTGCAGAAAAGCCCTCTGTGCTCACGCCGAGCTATAACAGGAAGTTTATGTGTCTCCGTCGCTGTGAGGTAATTGCGTATCATTCGGTTTTTACGCACTCTGTGGTTTCACAGCCCTAATTGAAGCAGAGAGTTGCCAGCAACCGGCTGCTGACATCTGATGGTTAATGTGCTGCTGGCGCCTGCAGCTGTACATACATTTTGTCACTTCCCCGACCGCAAACTCCACTGTACTTTTAGATCAGAGGAACATTTTCTGAATGTTTTGCTAATAAAAAACCCTTTCAGTCCAATGCTCCTAAGTAAAAATCCATCTGGGCCAGATTAGTCCACTTGTGTGAAGCATGGTGGTGGTAGCATCTTGCTATGGGGGAGATTTTCCTCATGTCGGTGCTAAATACAGGGAAAAAATGTGGAAAAAAACCAGTTGGAGGAAACCTGTTGGTTTAATTTTTAACTTGATTTAAAAATGAAACCTTTTCCTTCCACTTAGGAGTTATGTGGGACTTTGTGTTCTTTAAACTCATAAAACCCCAATAAAAACCATTGACTGTATGTGGTTAAGTCCTGACATGATGTGGAAAAGTTTCCTACAATGTCCTTCATGTACAAGTCAGTTTTGAGGGGACAGTTTATGGCTGAATTTCCTTTTTTTGGATCTTAACCAGTAAAAAAACAATGAAGCTTTTTTAGTATAAAACCATAACTATGGATGTGCCGTAGTAATAATAATATTCTGTATATAGTTTTAAAATAACCTCAACTGTTATGTTCTATGAGCCTCTTGCTTTCTTGTGCTCTGGGGCCCACCCGACCCCCGCCCCCAACAAACTATACGAAAAAAAAATTAAAGTGAATTTATTCCGTTAAGACGGCTATGGTTTTTTGA
>CAEGAF010057739.1:0-10509 GCA_903067075.1 Micropoecilia bifurca | reverse complement strand
GTAGTGATTTAAAAACAAACATAAGAATTTTAAAATGAATCCTAAAATATACAGGCAGCCAGTGAAGTGAGGCCAGGATAGGGGTCACATGTTCCCTCTTTCGAGTTCCTGTCAAAAGTCGTGCAGCAGCTTCTGAACCAGCTGCAGACATGAGAGCAGCGACTGACTGACTCCCAGATAAAGTGAGTTACAGTAATCCAATCGAGTTGAAATAAAAGATTGGATCATTGTTTCAAAATGCTGCCTGGAGGGAAAAGATTTCACTGATGCCAATCGCCTTCATGGTGAAAATGGTCTCTTTCTGAGATTGTATTTGTAATTTGTACGTTTCTTCCCAAAACTCTGCAAATACAATGTTTCAAAAACTGAAGGAAAGCTGTTTCTACTTGTGTCTGATGGCATTACAAGAATGTCTGGTTATTTGTAGGGAGCAGCGGCTGACAGGCATTCTGGTGTTTGTGCTGACTGGACTCTCAGTCTTCCTTGCTCCCGTCCTTCAGGTCAGTGGAAACATTATGAAGAGACTTACATCGATTACATCACTTCTTTTTCTTTGACTCTGTTGCTGTTCTGTACAGTATATCCCAATGCCAGTCCTGTATGGAGTCTTCCTTTACATGGGAGTGGCATCACTGAGTGGTATTCAGGTACGTGAAAAGGCTATTGTTTTTCTTTACTTTATGTTAAAATTTTATTTAATGCTGTAATAAAAATAAATAAATAAAAAAACAATATAAACATTCATTCTAAAAATGTGAGTCAATTAAAAACAATGAAATTTAGTCTTTACAGACTTTGTATCCGATCATGTAACAACTTGTCATCCATCTTTGTGTTCCAGTTCTGGGAACGCATCAAGTTGTATCTGATGCCGCCCAAACACCAGCCGGACTTTTCCTTCCTACGCCACGTCCCCCTGAGACGCGTCCATCTCTTCACACTTGTCCAGATTCTCTGTCTGGCCGTCCTCTGGATCCTCAAGTCCACCTTCCTGGCCATAATCTTCCCAGTCATGGTGGGTTTCATGTCTGTAGTGCACAGTGTCTGCTTGACAGCTGTGTTTTTCAAGTTAACTTCAGTCAGTTGAGTTGCATGGCTGACAATATATGGTAGAATACATTCCAATATGGAAACAACTTGTCAATAACAGGGGAGTCAGATGCTAATTTCTTATACACATCACTATAACCAGTCATCTATGGAAAGCAGCATTCATTTTCCTTGCTGCTGATTGGCTATACCCCCCGGAGTGGAGACTGTTCACATTAGCTTGTGGTGACTAACAGAGTTGTCAATTTACACTTTAGTCACTCCGTCCACTTTTACGCAATTCTGCAATTGAGAAAAATTCACAGAAAATTCGCAGATCCTCGCATTTTTTTCACCTTGATTGCGAGTTTATTGTAAATTTTCTGCAGTTCTCAAAAACATTGAGTTTTTGTTCTTGTTCTCACCTGCAGGTGGCAGTGTTTCTTACCTCTACTCAGGTTTACTTGGTGTCAAATTATAGTCTTATCAATGGCGAGTTACAAAATTTTAAAAAAATCACATTTACCATCATACACAAGTGCAAACATTGCAAAATTCCTTGCAAATATCTCTAAATTGGCAGCGAGAATTCATTGATTTTGGTAGCAAAGAAATCCTAATCGTGAAATCCTTGAGGGACAGATTAAAGTCCATGGATGCTTGAGATTCCCTCTAAAATCACTTAGAACTGCCTTTTGTAGCAGCTCATACTCCATATCTGAATATGCATTAAACATTTATGGGCAACTGTTGTCCTAAACCTCCATAATAGCAGGGGTCCACCATACCAGATCAAGGGTTGCAACTATTTTGCTTTTTAATACGCAAATGGACCACTGGACTAAGTGACTGTGTTGTGCCAAACCTCCTAGTCGGCACAAACTCAAGTCTTTTCTGACCTTACAAGTCAAAGTAAAACACATTTTTACCAGCAGAGCTGGTAACAGCAGTGTGACAGCAGACTTAATCTACTGCCCTCTGTTATTTTATTCATTTGTCTTGCGTCGTGAGTAGATCCTGGGTCTGATGGTTGTACGAAAGCTTCTGGACCTGATGTTTTCACAACATGACCTGGCCTGGCTGGACGACATCCTGCCGGACAAAGACAAGAAGAAGAAAGAGGACGACAAGAAGAAAAAGAAAGAGAAAAAGAGCGTAGAGCCGGAGAGCGACGAGGAGGTGAGAAAACGGAGCCGTTATGGCAGCATCTTCTCTGATAAACCCACTCTTACTCTAATGTCCAAAACTGTGAGTGTGTTTTTCTTGAAATTGAAATCACGTGCGTCACTCCATCTGCTGCGGGTGTGTTGCTTCTGGCTTTGTTTTTTTCTGACTAATACTGTATGTTTCTCCTCTCTTTCCCACAGTGTTGCTGAAAAGGCACTGTATAACACTTACTACAGTCTTCTTGTCTGTCCGTCCTAATCTTAGAGGATTTATCTCCTTTCACACTTTCCTGCACCGTCTGTTTGCTTCATCAGGCCCATTTTGTCTTTGCTTTGACTTAGAAGAGGCTGATGGTACTCTGCATCTTGTTACTGCTAATGTAGCTCACAGACATTTGTTCAGGAATGAGTTTGAAGGGATTCCTCAAAAATCTAAAATCACATAAAAAAAAACATAGCTTTGGACTTTCATAGCATCACTGGGACTAAAGTTTGTCTTGTGTCTACGTTCAAAAAGCCTCCAGTTACTGGTGATGATAGAAAATAGCTAAATATGTCATATGCAAAAATTGTTTTACCTTCTTACATACATTAAATATGTTATTAACATAAGAAAATAACTTCTGACAGGTAAAACCAGAATTTATTGGGTATTTGGAGCAACAGAAATCAAAGGTCTGACACAACACTAACATTCATTGACAGTAACACCAATGTGGAGTACATCTGGCTTTTCTTTAAGAAGAGAGTCACTGACAGATTTTTCTTTTAACCTGGCTCTATATTTCATTATTGGGGATAATTGCCAAATCATCTGAGCTGAGCAGCAACAACAGATCAACCTGTTGCAACTAGGATAAAACTTATCTACACAACTTTGGAAAAGTATTTACACTCATGGGTGATTTCTTCTTTTTTTACTGCATTTACAAATCAATCATCATGAACAAATTCTGGCTTTTCTGGTGAAAGCAAATTTCTACAAAATTAAAACAATTAGATAGAAATATATTACATGACATAAGTGAGTGCATAGATACTCATGACTGAGCTAATTCAACCGAGGTCTGGCCAAGTGGTTGTAATTTTCAGGGTATTCTGTGTTTGATATTGGCTGTTATGAGGCTACACTTTAACTTTTAACAAACCAATCCTGTTTGGTTTTATGTTTAATAAAAATGGCATTGTACAATATGTGGTGTGTGTTTTTCTACTCATAGTTTGATTTAAATATAACCTTATTTTAACATCACCCTCACAGAGGATGTCTGCACTTTTTACTGTACATCTTTGTTCTGTTGACGTACAAAGGATTTTATACCTGTGCGTAAAGAAGTATAGATCCAAGTTTGAAAAAACTGTCTAATGCTCCTTAAAGACTTGAGTTCTTCCTGCATGCCAACTGCTTCCTGTTTCCCTCAGTCCACCAGTCCATCCTCAGTGAAGATTCACTTGGAGGCTGTAGACCCCCACACAGAGTCAGACCCCACCCAGGTTAACCCCTGCATTAAAAATCAAACCTCTGAGTGAGTAAGCCAACCACTTCCTCTTCCTTAACAGAATATGTTACCTTATCATTATAATTTAAGTTTTGTAAGTGTTAAGTGTTTGTATCATTGATGCCGTTTCTTAGTGTAACAGGTTGGACTGTTCATAGAGTGTTAACAGAGCTTTGATGTAACAAATGTAACTGTTTTACTTCATCAGTGTAGACAAAGTGTAACACTGATGTAACAGAAAATATTTCTCACACTAGATTTTGTTGTGTTTTGGATATAAATAGGAAATCATCGTCACGCCAATAGATCTAAAATATTTGTTACCTATTGGGAATCGTTTTTCTAACTCTGCCTTCATGTCTTTGTGTTGTGTTTTCATGTACATGCCTGTACGCTTGCTTTGTGTCGTTTCGTGCGCATTCTCTCTGCTGGTGTTACGTACATGTGGTTCATTACAGGAGATGAACCCTTACTCAACAGTCACGTCGGATCAAAATGAACTAGACCGCAGGTACTGTGTGCTGAAACCGCCCATCTAATTCAGAGAGCTGATGGGTCCTCCTAGCTAGGGCAACACCTCCACACACACACACACACACACACACACACACACACACACACACACACACACACACACACACACACACATAGCTGAAACATAGACACGCACAAAGCTGCTGTACCACTTATACCATGTGTTCATATGTGGATGTTGAATTGAAATCCTTTTCAGAGTAAGGATTTTAATTGTTGAGAGAATTTTAATAGCTTTCATTTTTCACAATAAAAGACACATGATGCTGTGATGGGTTTGGATCAGATAGAAGAGGGACCATTATCACATATTCTCCCCTGGGCCCCATATATCCTTTGGGTAGCCGTGAGACGCTGCCATGATCAGTCAGTGTAATCAAGCATCAGAGAGCCGACTGCAGCTTTTAAAACGGGCAAAATTTTAGAATGACTAAGAGACGTAAAGCACTAAGTCACTAACACCTGGTGGAAATAAATCAAGTGTCTACATATGGTTTGAACCTTCAGCTTGACTAACTTAGCTGATGGTGTTATACATTTCATTTGACTCACAAGCTGCTTTTCCATCATAAATGTGCACAAATCTTTGTCACTATTCCACTAATGTCAAAAAACAAAATTTCACAATTGCAGTGTTTCCATTAAATAGGAAACACAATTAAAATCTCACGTGAATAAGTTTGTTCACAAGATAAGTCATTAAAAAACATCCTCCAACTACGTCTGATCATCCTTTTCTTCATGGTTTGCGCCAGTGAGACTTATATGATTTGATAAGAGTTTCCATTGCAGTTTTCAAAACTGCCATGTGTCTATTAAGAAAATGTATTTCGAAATGTCAAATTGTACAATTGGACAGTGGAAATGCAGCTAATCTTTAAGAACCTCTGCTTTAGACCAATTATTCTAATCCCACTTCCTCTATAGTACAAAAATTTAAATTGATAAAAATTTTATGTTTATAAATACATTCTTTGAACAAGTGTACTGTATTAGCATTCCCATGGGGACTTAATCATGACTGAAACTCCATCTGCCTGCTGAAAATTGTTAATAGTTCTTTAACTGGTGACATCCTGAGTTCTTTGCAGCATTAAGGAAAACTACAGAAGAGGATTAAGGCCACTGGAAAACATGACTTTTTCTTAGAACTCTGACTTTATTCGGCCACGTAAAAAAAAATCTCTTAAATCCATGGTACATACAGAACAGGAAGGGGGAGAGGGAAAGGATTAGGGCCAGTGAGAAAGAAAAAGGATTCAGATTTAAATCTCAATTTTGAAACAAAATTTAGAATTCTTTTTTATCATCTTCTGTAGAAAACCAATCTCAGCTCTGCATGATGGATAATTATGAGTGAACTTAACAGAAATGAAATGGTGGTTCTTTAAAATAACGAAGAAAATAATTTAATAGTTATTAATCAAAAAGTTAAAATTGTTTTGTGGCTCTAATTTGGTTATTGCTGGACTGAGAGGAAAAATTGCTCTTTGGATTGTGAAGGCTACAAACCCCTGGTTTACTTAATATTTGAAGTTCTTGTGTTTTATGAATATAGTTTAAACATTCAGTGCCTTCAGTTTCCAACATGTTCAGAAAAAAAACATTTGTATAAAATAAAAAAAGGATTTGCTGCCAGACTGTTGACCTTTGAGAATAGAAAGTGAATGATGAAGAGTAAAAGTGTCCCCGCTGCTCCCCAGCATCACTCTGCACCTGAAGATCTCCTGCCCCCCCTCACCCAGCCCCTCCCTGACGAGCCTCACCTCCGGGGACAATCGGCCTCAGCGCCCGCCGCACCAACCTGTGCCCCAGGTCAGCATCCGCGTGGATTCAGACTGCGACCGCGACCATTCAGGCTTCTTCTCCAGACAGCAGCGGTGCAGCCCGTGTGCCGCCCCCAGCCTGCCGCTGCCCGTAACGCCCAGGGGTTGTCGCCGGAAACAGCAGGCTCACTTCAGAGACTCCTGCACAGAAACCATTCTATGAACAAACTAAGCAAATTGCACCTTGTGATCTTCCTTTGTGTGTGAATTGAAACACGTCATGTATAACTCAGCTGAACGTGAAAACAAAATACGTCTTTAACACTTTTCTGTCCAAGTGAATTAACCCGTTGATCCTGAGGTGAACTGAAAACATAATGCATGAACTCTCCCACCCCAAGAACGCTGATTGTTTTTGAGGAGTAAGCAAAATGTGAATTATGCTGAGGTAATGTAAAGTGCAAAGCACATCCCAGCAATTGTAATAAAATGCTATTAAATTCTATTTGTTCAAATGCAAATTTGATCAGAGAGGTTCTTTGCCTAATCTTACCTTGAATTTATAATTACATAGTACTGTGTAAAATCACATTGTCATTCACTAGGGTCTGTTTAATAACTCCATCTTGTGCACCTCACATTTAGTTTCAAATAAATCTGGTGACATCTTGAAACATGATTATGTCATTATGAGAAACCATCAGGAATCAAAGCTGAATTTTTAACATTTTAAATGAGATCAATTATAATAAATGTAGAACAGGAGCAGCTAATTTAGTGTAATTCTTGAACCACATGACTATGCATTAGGCGTGATTAAAATTTATTTCACAAACTACTGACACGATTGAGGACCATGATATATATATTTATAGCATTTTTATAAGTGAAGGCAACTAATTATGCTATAAAATGATAGTGGAGCTGGAAAACATAATACTGCCCCTTTAAAACTTCTGCATGGAATTTCTTCCCAGCATGTGAACCACATTACCAAAAAGGTTCACCATCACCTTCACCTGCTGAGAAACCAATGTTTTCCATCCAAGAAATGTTTTACACATCATCCATTTTATATCCCCTCCTGCTGCAGTTTCATTACAATGAAAGCAAAACTACCCAGAATCAACTAGGCCAGCAAACTCATTGGTTTAGTTTAAAGCTCAATCCACTGTCACCAGGACACTGTTTTTCCACTTCTTCCCTCTAGGGGGCATCACAACATTCATTTCCAGTAAAAATCTAAATTTGTTTCCTCTGCAATAATTCTAAGTCTGCATAATTTTGTTTTTTAGTACAAAAGAGTTAGTTTTATTGTTCAATAAAGTTCTGTCAGAATGTCACATCCAGGACAAAGTTAAGCAGATTGAATGAGCTCCCTTATTAAAAACTCTGGACACTTTTCAGAGAGAGATGCCAGCTTTAGTTTTGATTTCATTCATGACCCCAAATATCTAGAAGTATAACCACCTTGTAAAAACAGTTGACCCAACTGTTAGGTAAACATTCAAAACCTTTTGGTTCTGGACCAAAGTCAAAACTTACACCCAGGTTTTGTTCAGTCATCTAAAATGGACTGAAGTATTTGAAGCATTTCAATTTGGACTTTTAACAATGCTGTCTGACCATATGATTGTTTTAGAAAGCATGAATAAATTCAAGGTGAGGTCTACACAGTGGGATAAGACTAGCTCCTGTCAGTCGAGCCTCTTCCAGTCAGACATACTGAGGTCAACGTAAAGGTCATTATTGAAACACAGCAAACTTAAAACCTGATTTAAAGTTAACTAATGGAAGCAGGTTTTGGTTTTAATTTTGATTAAAACACAAAACTGGTTTTTACCCATTTTTAACCCATTTAATCCCAAATTTTTCCCAGACATGAAAATATTAAAATCAGATGTCATTGATGGCCCTTTGTCAAGGGGAAATAGTTTTGAAAATTGTGGAAAAATATATGAAAAAGTGTGTTTTATGATCGGTCACAATGGTGACCGATAATATGGTGTTCTTATACTGAGATGAGATAAAAGTGCTTTCTCCAAGTAGACATGATCATAATATGTGAACATTGTTTCTTTATTAGAATATATCTTGCCACCTCATTACTTTAATGCAACATTTGCACTGTAAAGTACAAATGTAACTATCTGTATATTAAACCAAGGTAAATTTTAGTGCTTGAGTGTTTATGCATAATTATATTGAACTTCAGTCAGTTGTAGTGTCCTCACAGTAACATAGATCATAAAGATAACATCTACAGTAGAGGCTTTCGTTTATATTTCTGAAAATTATGAACATTTGTCACACTGTCATACAGTAAGACTCAATAGACTTAGTCCAGGAGTCTCCAACTCCAGGGATTGAGGGCCGGTGACATGCATCTTTTCCATCCGTCTCTGCTTCAACACACCGGAATCAGGTGATTAGCAGGACTCTGGAGAACTGAACTGCATACTGAGGAGGTTATCCATTTACAGGAAACCGGACCCCAAGGCCTGGAATCAAAGGCCAGTTGTATGGCTCCTTCTCAGCATTTGGTGCCTTTGGTATTCTTCAGTTTTGGGTTATTTCATCCCCACCTTACTTTTCATGTTCTTTCTTGAAGCACTTAATGTGCAATAAAGCCTTGAATTTCTCCAAGGCCTGGGTGGTGCAAAAGCAACAATTCTTGAAACAATTCTTGTATTGACTGACCAGTAAGTGTCTTGGTCACATCTTGTCATAACTTCAAGAGAAGTGTCCATTTGAGATCTACAGTATTTCCCTTGTACCAAACCTTTGCATAAGATAATAAGCCACAACCCATGATCAGCAAATCGGTCGTTCCTCCTACGACAGACTTGTAAAATAATATCTGAAAGGTAAATAGCCTGTACTTGTATAGTTCTTTATCAAGTCCAAATGACCTGAAAATGCCTTTCACCACATTTAGTCATTCACCCATTCACACACTGATAGCAGTAAGCTACTAGATTGTAACTACAGCTTCCCTGGCACAGTTTGACACAAGTAAGGCAGTCATTCACTGACACCACCAGGTCCTCTGACTGGCTGGCATGGTGGGTGAATCGTCCTCTTGATCAAGGTCACAGACAACGTGGGGGTTCCAGCAGGCAACCCACCAGGTACCTGATAAACTCCAACCTCCTAAACTAGTATCACCCTATTTACAAGTGCACTTTTGAGATGGGCCACCACCACTTCTTGAACCTGACCATGACTCCGTACCTTGAGGGATTTAGGTCTACAGCTCTCATGCTCATTGATCTATTGACATCAGTCTCAATTGTTTTTCTAGTTGACCAGCAGTTTCTCAACTTGTGTTGGAACCCAATTAGGATCCTGTTTACTTTTAAAGGGTACATCAGAGAGACAGTTGTACCTTCATCATAAACTTTTGCAGGTGGTAACAGAGAGCCACATGATTGGAGGAGGGTCAGATCATCCTCTTTTCCCCTGAACTGATCATATGCATTCAAAATCAGGCATGGAAAATGACCCATCCTCCCCATATAGTCCATGTCTAAGCCACCACTATCAAAATCAGTAAAGAATCCATTTTCTCACAACTACATTGTTATATACTTTGTCTGGCCATCACTAAGTCCAACAGATCAAGAACCACACTCAAAATTAATCTTAAAAAGGAAGAATTTAGGAATTGGAAGAATATGGTATGTATTTAAATAAGCGCACATAGGTAAAACGTATTATCCCACCGGTCACTATTGTGACCGTCAACATGTTTACACATCCTGCTCACACACCAAACTAATTTTTGTAAATGCAAAGATGCATATCATAATTGCTTCTAACAATACAATTAACAAGCTAAACACTCAAACTTAAATAAGATTCCATTCAATGTTTTTGCAAGTAATTTAGAACATAAAGCATTACCAACTAAATCTGTTTCTCAACCTTTTCAGCCCAGCGACCCCCCAGCCTGTATCCAGGTCCCTCATCGCCCCCCAACAAAGAATTTGCAGGCTACTTTATACTGACTATTATTTTATTATTAATATTACTATCACTATTGTAGATGTTTTGATTTTTATGTTTGTTTCTGTATTTATCATCAAAAATAATTCCCTAGAGGATAAAAAAGTCATGGGAATAGAAATTATTTTGACAGGTGTCTATGAAAAATTTGATGAACATTCAACTTAATGTTGGTTGGACTAACAGCAGCCAATCAGAGTGGAAACAATATTCTTATTTTTTCCATTTTCTAGTTGTTAAATATTCCACAAAATGACCAGATAAAAGATGTTCAACATGCCAGTTTGAACTTTGAACTATTTGCAAAACGACTGAGCTCAGCAACATTAAAACATGGATAGAACTGTAACTACATTAATCATAAATCTTCTTCTCTTCAGTGTTTCTGTCGGTTTCTGATGGTTCAGCTCTGTGCTGCCTTCAGGATGATGGGACATCAGAGCATCATCCATAAAACTTCACCCACCTGGTATTTAATGTGCAAACCAGAGCTTTCAGTGGAAAAAC
>CAEGAF010057725.1:0-27600 GCA_903067075.1 Micropoecilia bifurca | reverse complement strand
AGATTAAAGGAGTCATTAAATCAGTTCATAACCTGTTCCTCTAGTTTCTCCATCCGCTCAGTTAAGGTGGTAACCCTCAGGAAACAAGCAAAAGTAACATGAGTGACTGAGATTTAGGTTAGCTGATTAATAATAATATATATATATATATATGAAAAAAAAAATCAATGTTCACATTTTTCATGTCATTAGAAATAAATGACATATGAAATGTCATTTACTTACAATTTATACAACAAAACACATTATCCACATAGACAAAACAAAACATGAGTTGAAAGCTAAATTCTTGACAAATGAGTTTGAATGATCAAATAAAATATTGAGGACTGCACTGGTAGCCCTGTTGCCTTGCAACAAGAAGGTTCTGGGTTCAAATCCGAGCCTGGGGTCTTTTGCATTTTCTCCCTGTGCATGTGTGGCTTCTCTCCAGATACTCCAGCTTCCTCCCACAGTCCAAAAACATGACTGTCTGATTGATTGTTCTCTCTAAATTCTCAAGTGTGTGTATGTGCATGGTTGTCTCTGTGGTGCCCTGAGACTGATGTGAAGAACATGACCTCACTAGGTTGCAACCCCATTTAGGATAAGTGTGTGAAATGATGGATGGATGGATGGATGCTTGCCCAATAATATCATATCTTCAATGTGAGTTTAACTGAATGATGATTATTTTAAAAGTCTGAGCTACAAAATCCTAAAATGAGGCACAAATTATTCCAAAAAGGGAAACTTATACATAACCATTTGCAATATAAAATCCCCCATTTCAGTAAATATTCTGCATGGCTTTCATTCAAAAGCTTATACAAAGGTATTTAGAGATATTAGCCATATAGTAGCTGGATGTGAGTAGAAAAAAAAGATAGCAGAGAATAACTTTCTGCAGGATTTTACTTTTGAGATGTATCCGGAATGCATCTCTCCATGCTCTGGGTCTTCTCCTGCCGCGCAGACAGCAGGTATCTGTCCTTCATCAAGGCCTCCCAGTATAATAGCTCCTCTTCTTCTATCGGATTAAGCTGCTTCTCTGGAAAACAAAAAAAAAAAGTGTGGTGTGATTTGCATCACGGTCAACCATCACTTCAGTTTGGTCTCATCTCCATACTAAACACACTTGGACTTCTTCATGTCAGTCTGCATTGGTGTAATTTAAATACCATATATAAACAGGCAGCACTGTGCTACGCACTCAAACAACAGACGTTGGCACATGATTGGTTGTAAATAATAATACTTTTATGTTTGAAAATGCAATTGACAGGAACATATACTGTAAATCTGATTGAATGAGGAATCGGCAAGTCAAACCTTTGCAAAAAAATTGACAATGCAAATCTTTGATCAGTTTACTTTTAGTACATAGAAACAACTACAAATGATTGTAAGAAAGAATGTATTCTTGGAACTAAATATGGATAATAAACACAGGAGAGGGAGATGATCACTGAAAAAAGTGGCCCTGAGAATACCTCTTGTAAACTTTCAGTAAGGGATTGTGGCCTTACTGAACTCAGTAGATGGGATCGGAGCCTTGAACTGCACCATTTTTCTGATGAAGAGGTAGACATGACTGAAGATGATGAAAGGAGGTGGGGCAGCTGGGCGGCTGTAGTACTCCTTGATCAGCTCGTATCTTTGAAACTTCCAGATCTTGTCTGTGTTGTCATGGACCTCTTCAAAAGTGTAGCTGTGCAGGTGGAAGATTAAGAGATTCGTTATGTTGGAAACCAAATTTGAACAAAGGTGAGGTGCTAAAGACTCACTTAAAGATGGCTATGAGGAGGTTGAGGAGCAATATGTTGGCAAAGAGCAAGTAAACACAGAGCATGACGATGGTGAGCCACTCAGGGAAGACAGGCCTTTGGTTTTCGTTGAGTACAGGACACTTGGGCTTCAGGGGATCCGTACCATTCTGGCTGCATGATTTTATATTAAACTTAGCATCTACAGGAGACAAAACACAAACTAGAAAACGCTGTATCAACAAGAAAACATGTCTCACATTGCCTCATATTGTATTTTTCCAAACATAGCAAAACTACACAGAACACTTCTCCACTCACTGTCAACATTGTCAGGGAAATTTCCAAATATAATGAGGTACGGCTCGTAAACAGCCCCGCGCATGATCCAGTCCAGTCGATTGTCATTTTCGATGAGGATGCCTTGTTTGGCCACACCGTACGCCACGACCCAGATGCTCAGGAGGAACATGAAGAAGAACATATCCATCATCTGGAGCACAAAATTACATCAGTTAGAGGACAAAAAGATTAGCTGCAATTACAGACATGTTAATAATCCAATTTATACTCAGAAAAAGAAACAAAAATGTAGGACTTAATTGAAATTAATTTGACAGACACTCTGCATCAACAATCTCATGAACGGGTTGGATAAAACTAGCTAAATTAAACACCAGATGATAATTTTTTAGTGGTAAAGAGAGAATAGTTTTGTATTTAACACTGAGACAGGATGCATACACGTTTCTCATTGAAATTCCATCCATCTATTATCTTTACACAGTTGCAAGGGCTGCCAGGCTGGGATTCGAATGCAGGATCTTTTTGCTGCAATAGTGCTACCAACTGCGCCACTGTGCAGCCCTCATTTAAAATCCACAATGGCTTAAGTTACAGTTTACTTTGGGGCCATTTTTAATAAACTAAGAATATATATATGTATATATATGCACAGCTTTAGGCCACTACTAACAACATTTTAAAAAGTTCTATCTTTCAGGATTGTACACCCTGCTGTCAAAATTTTGTCTTCAAAGACTATTTTAATAAGAATCAGAGATGCAGGAAGTGTCAGGAAGATCAGTACTGTACTGTTGTCTCCATATTTAATCAAGTTTAAAATGTATGTAAACTCCTCACCATCTTCCTGACTATGATGATTTTAGGTCCCAGTACTCTACTGATGGTGAAGATCGCCATGAGACGGAGGCAGAAGACCACAAAGTCGATGCAGAGGATAATTTTACCTGGGTAGAACAACTGAGTTGTCAGCCTGAGGTAAAAAATAAAACAAAAAGTTAGTGAGTCACAGATTATTGAATAGCTTGAAAAACTTGAGAGAGAAGAGAGAGAAGGTACCTGAATGCAAGACCTAGACAGAACAGCACGATGGAGATGACATCCAAAATGTTCCACATCTCATGAATGTACCTCTTGGCTTTCTTACGAAATCCAAAACCATCAGGATCATAAAACAGCTGAAACAGAAAACAGAGATTTAAACTGAGATGTCAGGATTTTATCAATGTATATTTATTCTGAATAAGATCATATTTGATCTCTTATCTAGACAGCTTTAAATGTTGAAACAGTTAAAAACAAAATATGATGAAGCTATCCTGCTATAAGCTCATCCTGCTATATTTTATGTTTTATAGAAGGAGCAGGTCATATCTACAGAAAGCCACACATTTGTATTTGACATGCTTTATATTGTTGCAGTGAAGGTTCTGGAAGGGAGTTGGGAATTATTTCGGGCTTCTAGAAAAGAGAGTCCATCGGATAGCTAACAATATCAGTGATTCAGGAGAAACAGCGTGGTTTTCGTCATGGCTATATAACACTGAATTTACCTCTACACTCTCAGCAATGATTCTGGATGGTGCCTGGGAGTTCACCAAACCAATCTACATGTATTTTGTGGAGAAGGTATTTGACCAAATCCTGTGGAGGGGAACGCGAGAGTCAAAACAAGCCATTGTAACCATTAGGTTACAACTGGTGTCATAGCTTGTCAAAGTTTGACAAAGGCCAAAGTTGCCCTTTGTCACCAATTTTGTTCATAACCTTTACAGACAAAATTTTGAGATGCAGCCAGTGCTGAGGGGATCCAACTTGGTGGCCTTACGATCAGGTTTCTGCTTTCTGCAGATGATATGGTCATATTAGCTTCATGAAGTTGTAATCTGCAGCTTTTACTGGAGATTGTCTACAGCTAGGTGTGAAGAGGCTGGGATGAGGATCACTGCCTCCAAATCATCAAGACCATGGTCATAAACCAGAAAAGAGGAGAGTGCCTTCTTTGGGAAGGGAAAGAAGTCCTGTCTCAAGAGAAGGAGTATCTCAGGGTTTTGTTCATAGGTCGACCAAAAGAACAAGATCTCAGATATGCAGGAAAAATCTTTTTTTTTTTTTCAGATTTTTCAGAAATCAGAGCCGCTGCTCTTCCACATTGAGAGGAGCCAGTTGAAGTGACCTGGGCTCTGGTTAGGGATGCCTACATATTGAGGTGTCCCAGGGACTTTCCACCAAGAGGAAACCCATTTTTAAGGTTTTTACTCATCTTTTGGTCTACATTTAAGTCCGGAAGCCGTAGTATGTTTATCAATGAATGTCCACTAGATCTGCAGCATCTCACCTGTCTGATCTCCTCACACACCAGAGAGAACAACCAGATGTAGAGAACCAGCTCTGCTATAGATGGAATTTTCTGGAAGTCAATCATCAGGACATAAGCAAACAGGAACAGGAAGGCGAAGTATGAGACGATGTTTCCATAAAACTTGACTCGAGGAGAGCAGTACAGTCCAACCAGTTTGGACCAGCAGCCCAGAGGCTCCACATTAGACTTTCTGTGGGCAGAAACAGATTTGTGTGCAAAAATTATCAACATAACTCTGATTAAAACTATCAGCAAATGTTGTATGAGTCATCAAATGAATCAAAGAAAGATTGTCCTCTTACGAGCGATGAACATGTATCCTTATAATGCTTCCTGTCACTTTCTCCACAGTCTTTATTTCCTCGTTCTTCTCAGTTTCTCTCTGGATGAGTTCATTACGTCTAAAAAGGAACAACAGATAAAATCGTGGAAAATAACTTTGGAAATGTGAGGCTTTACAACTTATGAGATTGTCTTTTATGAACTTACTCCCATTAATATCTCACCTGAAAACCACAAATCTTGTGTAGATCAGAGGGAAGAAGGCCATGCAGACCAGCACCCTCCACACAGGATTTTCAACTGAAAGCTCACCACACCAGATCTGAGTAAGAAGAGCCTAGAGAACAAGCTTCTTATCAAGATTTTTGATTAATTACTTGGGTACAAGAAAACAGACTGTCTTTTAATCGCTTATAGTGATCTTTAAGACTGGAGAAAACAGAAATGAGGGATAGCAAGACTTTTGAACAGCACTATTTTGGTCTGCATTCAAGAAGTTGAATTACTTAACTTTCCGTTATTAAATATGCAGTACCATGTAAAAGAAGTTTAAAATTTGGTCTGTGATTTGACCGCACAGTTTAATGTATTAATTTATGCAATATAAATAAAAATCTGCTTCACCTGAACACCTGACTGAGCCACAAAGTTTTTATCATTGGCCTCCAGTGCCAGCCTCAGGCACGTTGTCTTGCCCCATAAGCGTGAGATTCGGACCAGCAGCTTCTGGGCGCGCTCCTCATCACTGTTGTAGCACTTGCTGAACACACCTGAGGACACACAGGCAGGTCAATAAATCCCACCTCAGTCTGTAAGTGTTCTCTTTACCACTGTCTCGTACCAATCGCATGATTTTCATAGTGCTTGGCAAGATCCCGCATTTCCTCAGCCTCGTCAGCATCACTTCCCTCTTCAGCCATTTTCTTCAGGATCTTACTGGCAGCCAGAGAAGCAGACATGCTGTCTCTACACTGAGCACATAGAGTTACACGCATGAACCACTTTGAAGACACTTTCATTTTACATGTACAGGAGTTTTTTAATCACCTGATCCCAGGCAATTTCAGCCAGCTCCTTGTTGCTTTGGATAATTGCCCAAAGGAAAAGGTCACTGCCTGCATCCCTCTGGGCTTCAGCTCTGTTCTGCCTCAATAGGTCCTGGATCGTTGTCTGATCTTTAGATACCTGGGAAAAATGCCAGCAATTGGGATTTTGGGTTAACTTGTCAGGTACAGTCTCAATTAAGCTGTCAGGCATGGAGGAGTCAGTGAATTAATGCCTGTTAATGACATTTTGAACAAAAATTAATCCAATCACATCCCATGAGTAAGAGGCAAATGCCAGGCATCACGTTTGAAGGAAACGAGGCATCACTCATGACCAGGCCAGTACCATCCCTACAGTGAAGCATGGTGGTAACACCATCATGCTGTGGGAATACTTTACAGCAACAGGAACTGGCAGATTGTCCAAATGACAGCAGGAAAAGGCCAAGATCTCTAGAAGAATGGGTGAAACTGCTTGTAGCATCACACTCAAAAGACTTCAGGCTGTAATTGCTGCCAAAGGTGGATCAACAAAGTATTAAACAAATCCATATGATTTCTTAGTTTGCCATTTTAATAATTTGGAAAAAGTACCAAAAACCTTTTTCCAAATTTGTGAGTAAAATTTTGAAGTAAAAAGTAAATTTAATACGGCTTGGAATAAGGCTGTTACATAACAATCCAAGACAGAGTTCTTTCTGGATACACTGAACCTTTTTATTTTCCTTCTGGATAAATAAACAAATAAATAAATGTATTTTTACAATTAAAAATTATTGTATTTATGACTAAAACATTTTTCACATTTATTAATCTCCATCTTTTGAGAAATAAATGACTTACTGTTTCCCATAAATCTTTACGCCTTTCATCATGGTACTCCTATGTTGAAATCAGAAGAAAAATGCTTCACCTGACAAAGTGCCTCATAGAGTAGAAGGACACTTATGCCATGTTGCTGCTTGTGAACTGCAGCTCTGCATTCAATAACATCTTGATTAGCAGCCTGTCTCTAAATGTTGTGTAACACAGTGATTCCCACCCCTGGTCCTCCAGGCACACTGCCCTGAATGTTTTAGGTATTTCCTTGCTTCAATCCGGCTGATTTCAATTGATGACTGATTAACAGGCGTTTGCTGAACTGCAATCAGTTGAATTAGGCACGGTAAAGCAGGGAAACCTCTAAAACATGTAGGATAGTGTGACCTGAGGACCAGGGTTGGGAAAAACTGGTGTAACATACACCTGCTTGTGGTTAATAAAAATCCCTGGCACCAGTATAAAGGCCACAGTCCATTAGAATGGTCCCACATCACTCCGTGCTGATGCTCAGCATAGGAGCTTTATGTGACTTAAGACATAAGACTAAGCACAAAAGAGGAAGTTACTGTATGTGTACAAAGTGAAAAGCCTGAAATTCCTTGGCACACACATCTCTGAAGACCTATTTTTTATGAAACCCGGTTCTTGAATGTGTGGAAATTCAATATAGGTAGTTTCGAACATAAATAAAGAATCCGATCTAAATGTGAATAAACTGTGGGTTAAAGAGAAAAGATCATAAAAAAGGATAAAAACATCTGGAAGATGAAGAGAAAGTGCACAAAAATTAATAATCTAACATTTCCTTGTATTCAATCACTGCCTGAAATGTTAAAGGGGAAGACCAAGTGGAAAAGGGTTGTACAAGGTATTAACAGCAGAGGTCAGCAGAGGTGCTTGTAGATTTGAGACTGCTCTTAAAAAAATAAATAAAAAAATAGCTATTATCATACACTGCATAAAGCTCAGAATAAAATATACTCACAGATGATGAGATGTCCTCTGTGGACATGTCAAGATGGTACGTCATGTCAGATGGAGGATAGATGTCCTGTGTGAATCTTCCCAGCAGGTGGCGCACTTCATCAGAGACATGAGTCAGTGAGATGTTGACTCCTGCAGGAACACAAACCCTTCGGCCCAGTGCCTGCCTCCTGCTGCCGGCAAGTTTCACCCTCTTGGCCAACTTGTACAAGAAGAAGCAGTTGGGCAGCTGTTTGTAGAGCCCACAAAGGGTGTCGTCATTCGTCAGATAGTCCCTCAAACACACACCGTTCTCCAGGAGAAGATTCACAAACTCAGGCTTGTTGCCAACCAGGGCTGAAGTCATGAACTCGTGGAGTTCGCTGGACTAAAGAAAGAAAGGAAGATGTTTCCAACAAAGAGTCATTTGTCAAAAAAGAGACAATTTAAATGCCCAACGTATCTGAAATCTATAAATTGAAGAAGCAACATTGCATCCATTATTTGTTATATTTTTTAAGAAAAATCAGATGTTCACCTCACTTTAGACTGGAATTTAATTTTAAGTAGAAATTTAAATGGTTTCGTGGGATCTCCAACAAATCTGACTTTTCATGATTTAGTTGCATTAATCAGGTATGTGTTACTACTTGATCCTAAATTTAAAAAAAAAGTTTAATAAATATTTTACAATCTATAGTGTTGAAAGCCACATTGCTGCTGCTCTGTTTGTTTTGACTCCATACTGACCTGCTTTTCTAAAATTAGAACAGTACCTTAAATAATTATTGGTGGAATCATTTTAAATAAAGTTTAAATCTACATCCTTTTTTCAGCAGGCGTTGTGATCTGAATGAAAGTCACCTTCCATGTGCGTTGCTCCGTGAAAATTTCAGTCTTAGCCAAGTCCACTCGATTCCAGGCGATAGCCAACTTCAGCTGCCTCTTCCAGGACTCACCTTGCTGTGATTCAATGGTCTTCGAAGCTGAAGGTAGAATACACACTGACAGGTAAATGTCATCAGGATATCTGTTGCACACACACTAATTCACTTTTATTTAAGGCAAATAACCCCTATAGCAAACCGTTTAAGAAGCAGAGAAGTAACTTTAGTTGAAAAGATTGGAAAACTCATAGAGTAAAGTTTGTGTTAGACGAGAAGACAGCAGATGTCCAAAAGTAGCTGAGTAAGATGGATTGTTTCCCGATGACACAGAAGAAAACTAATTGATGGAAACTTGAGGGAAAGCATTTCAGACAGTTAGATGAATCATCATAATACGAGCATTAATGGAGTGTTCAGTGGTTTGGACTCACACTGTTTTAGCGCATGGAGCGTCTTCTACACAACATGCATTAACCTTGCACTGAAGGGATGTTGGTGAGGCCCAGGAGGAAGCATTGCATGTTTCTAAACACATCGTCATGTATCTTTTCACATAGCCAACGTTCACTAATGTCAGAAGGATCCTTCCTGGTCTTCAATCATTTCACATTTAATACTTTTGACTTGTGACTGCGTATTCTGAGAAGTAACATAATCCTCTCTGTGAGAAGTGTATTGCATTAAGTCTTCTCCCTTTCAAGCTCATTGCTGTGTTGTGGTTCTGGGCTGCACTCAGCCCATTCAGACATTTACACAGTATTTTCCAAAGTATTCTAAAAGTTCACACACTTCATTCACATTATAACAAGAAACAACTGTATATTAAGATTAATGTGATTTTATGTTACAGGAGTTATAAGGGGAGATAAAATATTTGTTCTGTTTGTTTTTTGCTTCTATCAAATAAAGCTGTGCTCTTACATGAGAGAAAATTAATTTCTGAGTCTTGTCACAGATTCCGAATTGGATTTAGGTGGACTTTGACTGGACCATTCCAATACAGGAATATGCTTTGATCTAAACTCTACCACTGAAGCTCTGACTGTAGGGTTAGGGTTGTTCCACAGGCAGGTTAACCTCTATCCCAGTCCCATGTCTTTTGCAACCTCCAAAAGGTTTTCTTTCAGGACTGATCTGTGTTTAGTTCCATGTGACCAGCTTCTCTGCTCCTGCTGGAGAAAAACATTCCTGTTCGTGGCATGATGCTGGTACCGTTGTGAACATATCAATGGTATTGATTTTCCACCTCTTCTACTGTTACTTTTAATTTCTGCCAAAAAAAATTATAATTTTGGTGTTATTTGCCATGTTGGTCATATGGTTTTATTTAAACAATTCAACAAACTCTTCCATAAAAGCCAGATTTTTCAAGTGTATATATTTAAAGGTATCCTGTCTGTAAATACTCTTATCTCAGGTAGGAATCTCTGCAGCTTCTCCAGAGTTACTATGAATTGTTTCTCAAATTATGTTCCTCTTGCCTGGCCTATCAGTCTACCCATGTCTTTGTAGATTTGCCGTTGTGCCATGCTCTTTTCAGTATGAACAATTCAGTGTTTTTGATGCTGTTTGTTCTCTAAGGTTTTCTAACAAATGTTTGAGACCTTGAAACAGCACCCAGATTTATAGTGAGTCTAAAGTATATACAAGGGACTGATTGCAGTGGATTTCATCTTGGATTTTTGACTTGGAGTATTAAAATAAAAAGTAAAAAATAATGTATCAATTTCATTCCAGCTACTTTGTGTTGTCCAGTTTCGTAAAATAACTGTAACTGTAATTTGAAATTGTAGAAAGCCAGAAAGAGGAAATGTGTTGTAGGATTTTAAAATAAGTCTTTTGCAAGGAGTTGTTCCTGCTTTACCTTTGAGAAGAGCTTGAAGGATGGCCACATCCAAATCCACTCCCCCCTGATCGTCCTTGCTTGCTTTGAATATTGTCAGCAAATGAGACATTCTGATGATGTCCTGAATCTGGAAACAGAGCAAGCACATGACTAGACCCAGAGTGCTGTTTGAGGAGGTTTACTTCAGACTGCTAAAAAAAATAAATATTGAAACGTGACTTAAGAGAAGATTTACTGAAGCACATCAAATTACATTTCTCCAGTTTTAGGTCAGGTAATATGAGCAGATATTCCATATTCTCCAAACGTCCTTCTGTTGCCCTTATAACTAATATCAAAATATCTAAACCGCCTCAGTGAACTACTATGCATTAGAACATCATCAGTACACAAACCTGTTTTGTAAACTCTATAATCTTTTGTTCTGTGAACGTTTTATACTCTTGACCAAAAAACTTCTTCATCAGCTTGTGGATGAGAGTGATGGTGATCTGGCTGACCGGTTTTCCAAACACATGAGTGAGAACATCTGCTATTCTCCCAGAGCCCTCCAGGATCACGCATGGTGTGTCGTTGCGCATGGCGTTGTAGATGGTCTGGGAGGAGACGCAAATGAAAGGTCAGATTACTGGAATATCAAAGATGGAGAGAAGATTCAGGAAAATTCTGCCTCACATCGAGTGTGCCCAATCCTCCTTCCAATGCCACACAAACCACTGGGATTTTTGTGGTTTGTGTGGCTGGGATGTTCATAGAACTCACTGGATGGCAAAATACATAAAACAATTATTTGTAGTCAAAGAAATTTTTTTTTTCATTTCTTAAAGTGTTATTTTACTAATGAGAATTAATCTTCTTTTAACCTTTGTTTCCAAGAGTTTTGCCTGAGATGTATTTCTCTAGTTTTGCACGCAGCTCATTCTCCACATTATAGTGTCCATTGGTCCCGTCATCAACCAGCAGGAAGTGGGAATGATTGTTATCAAGACAGGCCAGATTACCCTGACCTTGTGTGTCAATCACATAATTAGCTGGGAAACAACCCTGCAGACAAACAAAATGAAAACTATGAACGAAACATACAAATCTATTCACAAGCATAATGTGAAGAGTATGTTCATCTTACTTCTTCATGTACCAATTTGTCCCTGTTGTGAATTACTCCCCATGTTGCCACTCCAATAGCCACTACTTGCCCCTGCATGGTGTTACTCAGGGCGTACTCCCTCACAGCCTGTCCCACATGCATCATCACACCAGAGTGGGTACCGCCGGTGATGACCCACGCACCTACAGAGGATGAAGTATCACCGTGTGTTTATAACTGATATTAATAACATATCTATTTCTGTACTCACCTGTAGTCTGAGCAACTTTGATAAGCCCTCTGCGAAAAGTTTTCTGCAGTTGAGGCTTCAGGTTCAAGTTCTTGGCTCCTCCAGTCACAGATATGAGCAAATTTGGAGGCAAAAGTTTCCATTGTTGAGTCAGTAACTCGTAGAGCACCTCAGCTTCGGTGTCTGCCGACACTCGTACATACTGGCAATGAACATACAAGAAGTGGCATGAGAAGAAGCAGTACACATTTACAGTGCATTACAAAAATATTCCTACATGGAATTTTTCAAAAGAGAAAATAAAAATGCTTTAGAAAATATTCCAGAAAACTGCAAAACAGCTGAAACGCAGATTTTTTTAAATCAAGCCTACATCACCTGCCCCCTGTTTAGAGTTGGAGATAGGATTATTTTACCTTGCTTGTCTTTTGCACCAAACCACCAAAGCTGATGTCTCCAAAAGCATCTGTTGGAGCTTTACGGATATGTTTTGCTTTGTCCCAGGTTTCCCCGGTGAAGTCCTCTGGCTTGATGGCTTCATCAGTGTGGTCACTCTTTGAGTATCCACAATAACATAGTTGCTCTTTGCATCTATGTAAAAAACATAAATTGCCCGATGTCACATTTCTATGTTGGTAGAAGAAGTTTAGATATGTGGGTTATGCACTACCATAGTGATGTTATTGTACTGTCTTTGTATTCTTTACAATCCTCACAGCGATTCAGAAATGTTGGGGGAAATAACATAAACTAATCTAATTTCTCATTCATCAAGCCACTTTTCTCCATCCGTCCCATCAGGTAAATTAAGATCTACAATGTTTGACTGTAAAATTAAAAGGTTGTCAGAAATGGACATTTTTAGAACGCATCAATTTAAACAAAAAACAAAGTTTCAGTTGCTTCTTTAACAACACAAAACAAAACAGTTCTGTAAATAGTCGTTGGTATTTCACAGCACTTTAATTGGAAACACAGCAGTGACTCAAAATGAGATTTAACTGCAGTCAGATCAGCTTCTTATTATTTGTAAGCATCAAAACTACAAGCATAGTTTAAAGAGTAGTGACTCATCCTACCTGGGATCCCTCTGAAAAAAGCAGCATTCCTTTTTTGAGACATTCTCCTTGATCCACGAGGTGAAAGGACTTCGCTGGAAAGAAGGGTAGATGGGCAGACGTTCACATGCTCTTTTGATTGCCTGAAAATGATGTAACTGTGACTGAATCTCATCTTCCTTCATGGTGGAGTAATGCAAGGATCGGTGGTGATCAGATTGAAGTCAGGCTGCAGGCCGACAGCATGGCAGGGGAGAGCATTCTCTGCAGCCTCTGTGCTGGCAGACAGTCTTTGCTGGATCAGAGCTGTGCAGGGCGGAAATACTGCTGAGTAACTGACCCTGAGCTCTTTGTGCAGTGCCGACTGCATCCATTACTGCCATTACCGACATGGGGAGGGACTAAAGCCTCAGGTTCCTTCAAAATACATAAAAAATATCTACTTCAAAAGGAACACAAAGTGTGAATTGTGAAAAATAATGATTATATGAAGGTATTTGAGTTTTTCAGATTTATCCCAGTTTTTTTTGAAAGCATTCATAGTACTCCTTAAATGTAGTTATATCACAATTCAAGCATCAATGAATTTTATTGGAGTTGTTTATGAAAAACACAAAGCAGTGAACAAATGAAGTGAAAGGAAATTGTTTTGCATATGATTTTCTGAAAGGTTTAGACATTCCCCTACATAAAATCCAAAGCAAGAAAATAACTTCAGCAGTGAGCTAGTTGGTTAAAAGCGCACTTCTGTGTGCGTGTCATTAGACTTGTCATTAATAAGGAGTGTGGAATGGACAAGCTTTCCCTTTTGTCTTTAATAACTCAGCTTTATTGATGGTTAGAAAACACACACTAATGGACGGCAGCTCTAACGTTATTGACCCCAAACCTGACACACAGAGTCCTCTGCTGTAACCACAGTAACAAAGTACCAGTAACTAAAAGATTTTGGAAGATGGAATTAGCTTGTCATACTACAGACTACAGAGCAGATCTTCTGAAAGCAACCAGTTTGAAGGATTTAGAAGGTCACCGACAAAACCAGAGATTTTTGGATTATTGATCTTCCCCTAAAGTTGATGGAGCCTTTACAATGGGCTATGAGCTCTAAAACTCAATGATCTTCACCTCTGGGTTGTTGAGGACTAAAAGTGTTTTTGATTTGATGTAGCAACAGCTTCAGTAACCTTCACTCGGGCCTGAATAATCTTCCTTGACTCGATGGAGCAACAGCTTCAGAAGTCAGAGGAACTGTGGTGGAATCCCATATCCAAAGGATGCCAGTGGGGAAACGTTCCTCTCCTGTTTGAGGATTCTGTCTTGATGTTTTCCTGAGATCTTCCTGGAGTATTACACACTTTCCACTGCAGCTGAGACTTTTTTTTTTATCTCATTCTAAACAGATTTTTCTGCATAATTCTGGATTGGGAAGATTTTAATGCACTGTCCATCCCTGCTGTCCAGCCTCCAAAAGTGACGATGCCTAGTTGCTATGGAAACCTTTGTCCCGCTCTGTGGACACTGTCTTCTCCTCACTACACCTGATAGAGCTTTCTTACTTGAGTTTGCTCTTATCCTCCTTGAGGAAGCTCCTCATTCCCTCCCGAGGTCAGAGTGTGACTAAGACAGTATAACTGTAAACTCGTACATCACACATTTTTAACCAACACAGATTCATGTTTTTAATTACAGGTTGAGCAATCATTTCATTTTCACTATTGATTAGCTAGTCTGACACTACAAATAAAAAATTAACAGTTTGATTTAATTATTATAAACAACATCCTCATTACTCCAACACTGAAAGAGAGAAAAGCAGATAAGTCAATGTCTATTTCTGGCCTTCAAACACACATTACCCATAACTTATATCACAACGCATTCAACTAAGACTAATTTAATTTAGCATCTAAGCACATTTTGTCCAAAAAGTAAGAAATACAAATTGATTTATTAGTTATATTTCTTCTAGAAAAATCAAGAGACCTGCACCAAGAAACAATCATTTTGTACTTTTCAGAGCTGTAAGGAGATAAAATACACAGAGCACACTTCTTTTGGTCAGAAGACCAACCGATTTATGGCCTAGTGCCGTGATCCATATTTAAAGTAGACATGGCAACAACGACTGAGTCCATCTCACTCAACAATACTCTGTGGCCGAGTTTCTTTTGCAGGAGCACACAGAGATTTCAGACTGTCCTCAATCCTCTGCAGTGCACTGGTGACCTGAAGACACAAAGGAACCAGCAATTTAACCAGACAGTGATGAAGAAAGGTGGAAATAAAACATCATTTATACATAATTTAATCCAAGATAAAAGATTGATTAAATCAGTTAATAACCTGTCCCTCCAGCTTCTCCATTCTATTCACAAGTGTTTGGAATTGCATTGTCTCTTCCACCTTCTGTTGTTCACTTAAGGGGGCAGCTCTTAAACAAACAAATGTAACATGAGTGACTGAAACTTAGCTTAGCTGCAACTGACCCAAAAACTGAACTTTTTTCAAGGTCTATATTAAGCAAATCATGTCATTTACTCACAGTTTATTCCACAAAACACATTATTCTCAGAATAAGTAAATATTAAAAATTGAAAATGTTTTACACAATAGATGAGTTTGATTGATCATAAATACGAAAATACTAGGTCTAAGCTTCAAATAGAGTTTAACTCAAACAATAAGTCTGGACCACAGAACCATATAATGTAACACAAATTATTTTAAAACGGCACAGAAAACCATTTCTAATACAAATTTGTAGATCTATGGCCCTTAATTACTCAAAAGACAAACTCATTTATGGCCTAGTGCCATGGTCTGTATTTAAAGTCTGGTAACAAAGACTGAATGCATTTCACCTGACAGTTTCTTTTGCAGGATCACCCTGAAATTTCTTAATGTCCTCCATACTCTCCTTTATATGCTTCAGTGCTTTGTTTGACTGAACACACAAAGCAAGTAGTAATTTAACCAGCTGCAAAGACAGTGCTGAAGAACGGTGGAAAAAATATTCATACAGTGATATAGATCCAACATTAAAGGAGTCGTAAAATCAGTTCATAACCTGTTCTTCTAGTTTCTCCAGCCGTTCAGTTAAGGTGGTAACCCTGAGAAATCAAATAAGATGAGATGAGTGAGTGAGACTTAGATGAGCTACAAAGGTCTAATAACATGCTTTTCTCATATTTTATATTAAACAAAACACATTATTCACATAGAATAAGCAAAGATTATAAATTGAAGTCATTTTTCATGACAGATGAGTTTGATTTACCATGAATACAAAAACACTGGATTTTAACTTCAAATTACGTTTCACTCAAACAATTGGGTGTTTTAAAGTCTGGGTCACAGAATCATAAAATGCAGCACAAGTTCTGAAAAAAATCAATAAAAAAATACAGACAACCATTTACAATATGAAACCCTTCCTTCATGTAATTTAAGAAAATATTCTGCTTGACCTTCATTCAGAAGCACATTTAAATGTATTTAGCCATCTAATAGCCTGGATTTGGCTAGAAGAGCAAGAACTTTGTGCAGGATTTTACTTTTGGGATGAATCCTGGATGAGCCCCTCCATGCTCTGGCTCTTCGCCTGCTGTTCAGATAGCATATATGTGTCCCTCATCAAGGCTTCCCAGGACAACAGCTCCTCTTCCTCTGTTCCTCTAAAATCCTTCTCTGAAAAAACAAATAAAAAGGAATGGGGGCATGATATGCATCATCATTTTCACGTTTGTTTCTGTCTGACTCTTTCCTTCCAAAGAGCCAGAATATCTTGATCAATATTTTTTAGGGATGCTTTCTAACAAACAAAAGGTGATTTATAGAGCTTTCAGCTGAAAACGTAGCCATCTAGTGTAAGATTAGACAAAGTGTGGTTCTAAATCAGGTCTATGATTGATTTTTTCCAGACTTTCAGATACCGTTAATTAGCTCTTCTGTATTTTTGTAGTCCTGACTGATTGTGAAGGACACTTGTTTTTGTCCTTTACACAATTATCAGGTGTTATTTGGATGGAAAACAAGTAAAAAAAAACCAGCAACAAATTGAAGAATTTTAGAAAGAACTTCAACAAGCCTAGAGATAAGCAATCTGAAAATCATCCGATTACTGGAATCGACTTATATTCGGATTGAAACAGCCAGTTAGAAACTCTGATGTTTTTTCATTATTAATGAACACTTCATAATTAAAATTCTGACAACAAAATTCTTTTGATATGTTAGTTATTTTTGTGTGAAGAAGACTCAAAGTTTGCTACTTTTTGTAACAATATGATAAATAAACTTTTAATAAATTTATTGTTAGTTTAAACTTATAAAACTCTGTTTTTCAGCAACTGTTTTTCACACCGAGTGTGACATCATATGTAGTCCTATCTAGATAATTACTAATTACTCATGTCAGGTAGGCTGGACAAAAAGAATTTCAATTCCTAAAGAGAAATTTTAATAGGCTAAATGAGGAATTGGCAGTAAATATAAAAAGATAAAGGTGGTATAAGCATTTTGCACCGTACAGATGGAGACAATCATCAGAAGCAGTGGCTCTGAGATCACCTCTTGTTAATATTACACATCTAGAAATCAGGGACTAAGGCCTTACTGAACTCAGTCTCTATGGCTGAATCGTTCCACCGCACCAATTTTCTGATGAAGAGGCAAAGATGACTAAGGATGATGAAAGGAGGAGGGGGAGCTGGGCGGCTGTAGTATTCTTTGATCAGCTGATATCTTTGAAACTTCCAGATCCTATCCGTGTTGTCATGGACCTCCTCAAACGTGTAGCTGTACAGGTGGAAGATTAACAGATTCATTATATTGAAGACCAAAGCTGACAGATGATGTGGTGCTAAGGACTCACTTAAAGATGGCTATGAGGAGGTTGATGAGCAATATGTTGGCAAAGAGCAAGTAAACACAGAGCATGATGATGGTGAGCCACTCAGGGAATGCTGGCTTTTCGTTTTCGTTCAGCTTAGGACACTTGGGCATCATGGGATCCGTACCATTCATGCTGCATGATTTTAGATCAAACTTAGCATCTGCAGGAGACAAAACACTGAAACTAGAACATGCAGCATCACCAAGAAAACTGGCGTCACCTACGGAGAGATTCTGATTTCTCCTCAAGTAGTTAAACTACACTGTGCATTTCTCCACTCACTGCCAACATTGTCAGGGAAATTTCCAAATATAATGAGGTACGGCTCGTAAACAGCCCCACGCATGACCCAGTCCAGTCGATTGTCATTTTCGATGAGAATGCCTTGTTTGGCCACACCGTACGCCACGACCCAGATGCTCAGGAGGAACATGAAGAAGAATAAATCCCTCATCTGCAGCACAAAATTACATTAGAGGGCAAAAAGACAGAAAAATAATTAACTGCTGGCAAATATCACCAATAAATAATTCATACAAGTTCTGTTTTTAGAAAATCAGATGCAGAATAAAGTCTGGAAAGGGAGACACTGGAAAACACTAATATTTTTAAAGACTGCTGAAACTGCTGAAAAAAATGTCTCCAAAGACCAGCCTAAGAGCTACAGGGTTATAAATATCATGTTGTTCTAATTGTTCCCACATTTTATCAGGTTCATTTTCATTTATGCAAACTTCTCACCATCTTCCGAACTATGATGATTTTAGGTCCCAACGTGCGATTGATGGTGAAGATTGCCATGAGACGGAGAGAGAAGACCACAAAGTCGATGCACAGGATGATTTTACCTGGGTAGAACAACTTTGTTGTCAGCCTGAAGTAAAAAAATAATAATAATAATAAGTTGGTGAGTCACAGATTACTGAGTGGCTTGAAAGACTTTCCATGTCTCTCTGAGAGACGGAGAAAGTACCTGAATGCAAGTCCTAGACAAAACCCCAGGATGGAGATGACATCCAAAATGTTCCACAGCTCTTGAATGTACACCTTGGCTTTCTCACAAAACCCAAAATGATCAGGATCATAAAACAGCTGAGAGAGAAAACAGAGATTCAAACTGACATGTCAGACTTTTATTGTTATCAGATATTTATTCTGAATGAGGTTAAATTTGATCACTAACCTCCAGAGGCTGAATATTAGAAGCTAGTTCAAAGTAACAGATACCAGATATGTACATACATCAAATAAAAACCAATTTTTTCTCTCTGTCTGATGTTAAACCTTACCAAACCTTTCTTATTTTAGGTCAGTTAGAATTACCCAAATTATGTATATGCCCTAAATGCCAGAAAATTAACAAGATACTTTTTTAGAGATTTTTTTTTGTAACGTTTGGAGTGCGCAATGAATGAGTAAAAAAAAATGAAACAAAAACTCTCAGGGAGCTGTTCATGTTTAAACCCTATTTTGCACAGAGGCTTTTTTTAATGTATTGATAACAGCAAAGGGGAACATTGTTACAAATAAAAAAGAGAAATGTTTGAAATAACACTGACAACAAAGAATACTCTTCTACAGTACAGAACTAAAAAAAAAACTGTTACACTGTAACAGTTTTCACTGTACAGACGGTTTGCATTTTGTTTTGTTGCAACCTGCAGTGTGAATAAACTTCAGTGGAGTTTGAAACCAAAATATGTGTATAGGAACCACCGTTCATATAATACACTGGGGCAAAACCTGAGAGCACAACTAAAGAATAAATAGATTATTTTTAATGGGTTGGTTCATTTGCATAATTTTTTAATGCCACCCTGGGTAACTTCCCATGTGGCCCATATCAAAAGCCACCATTGTACCTTTAACAGAAATGCATCAAAACTCATTTATTTTAAAGTGACTGTCATTGATTTTTCTCGTTGAATAAAAGTATTCAAAGTTATTTTCAGGGTGAGATTATGGTATTAATAAATGGAATTCATGATTCACTGACTTTTCTTCAACTTCATACATTAAGACCCGAGCTGAAGAAAGGATAATTCTCCAAACAGTGTCCATTATATTTGCAGCATCTCACCTGTCTTATTTCCTCAGATACCAAAGTGAACAACCAGAAGTAGAGAACCAGCTCTGCTACAGATGGAGTTTTTTGGAAGTCGACCATCAGGACGTAAGCAAACAGGAACAGGAAGGCAAAGTACGAGACGATGTTTCCATAAAACTTGACCTGAGGAGCGCAGTACAGTCCTTCCAGTCTGGACCAGCAGTTCAGATATTCCACACTCTGCTTACTGTGGGCAGAAACATCAACATCATCATTAACGTGACTCTCATTTGATCAAGAATTGTTGCAACTCAGTGTTGTACAAAATTTGACAGATTTGACAAATGTTGAATAGGTCTTTAATTGAATCAATCAGAGATTGTCCTCTCACGAGCAATTCGAATTATTGTTCAAAGTGCTGTGTGTCTCTTCCTCCGCAGTCATTTTTATCTCCTCTTTCTGCTCGATTTCTCTCTGGAGGTTTTCATCGTGCCTAAAAAGAAAAAACAGGTATGAATGTAGAAAATGTGGAAATTCAGTGCTTTACAACTTTCATAGTTTTCATTTATACAATCACTCCCAGTAATATTTCACCTGAAAACCAGAAATCTGGTGTAGATCAGAGGGAAGATGACCATGCAGACCAGCACCCTCCACACAGGATTGTTGACTGAAAGCTCACCACACCAGATCTGAGTAAGAAGATCCTAAAGCACAAGAGTAATATCAAAAAGTTTGTAAATATATGGGAATAAGAAGACAACAATGTTTTTGACTCTCTAGGGTCATTAGAATGGATTTGTATACAGTGGGTTGCATTCAAATGCAAGTGCTTTTCAGATTATTATGTAAAGAAAAGGAACTTCCTTTTGTTTGAAGTGTCCATACAGTTAATATGTCCTGAATAATAAAATCTAAATAAAAATCTGCTTCACCTGAACACCTAACTCAGCCACAAATTTTTTATTATCGGCCTCCAGCGCCAGCCTCAGGCACGTCGTCTCGCCCCAAAGGCTTGTGTTTCGAACCAG
Source organism: Micropoecilia bifurca (assembly GCA_903067075.1). Classification (NCBI taxonomy): domain Eukaryota; kingdom Metazoa; phylum Chordata; class Actinopteri; order Cyprinodontiformes; family Poeciliidae; genus Micropoecilia; species Micropoecilia bifurca. The sequence goes on along the minus strand of CAEGAF010057725.1, from coordinate 6,974 downwards.
CAGCTTCTGGGCGCGTTCCTCATCACTGTTGTAGCACTTGCTGAACACACCTGAGGACAGGCAGGTCAATAAACTCCAGCTCAGTCTGTAAACGTTCTCTTTATCTCTGTCTCGTACCAATCGCACGATCTTCAAAGTGACTGGCGAGCTCCAACATCTCCTGAGGCTCGTCTGCATCGATTGACTCCTCAGCCATTTTCTTCAGGATCTTACTGGCAGCCAGAGCAGCAGATATGCTGTCTCCACACTGAGCACACAGAGAAATAAGGTTACACACATAAACCACTTTGGAGACACTTTAAACACGTGCAGGGGTTTTTAATCACCTGATCCCAGGCGATTTTAGAGAGCTCCTTGTTGTTCTGGACAACTGCCCAAAGGAAAAGATCTCTGCCTGCAACCCTCTTGGCTTCATCTTCCCTCTGAGCTTCAGGTTTATTTTCCTTAAAAAAAAAGTGAGGGATTGGATTTTTGGGTTAACTGGTCAGATATACTCTATAAAACTGGAAAACATTGCAGAGTCAGTGATCTCATAAAAGTAAAAAAAAAATTTGTTGACAAAATAATGAATAAAGAAACAAACAATGACATTTTGAACAGGGAACACTGGAATCAATCCCATGATGCCCAATAAAGAGTGTCTAAGTTAATATTTATGTGCAAATGATTTGCAGCTGAAGTTTGGATGGGAATCTTCATAACTAGTTTATTTCCCTTTCACTGGGATGGGGTGTGTGCTATTCTTTCTGTTTCATTTCCAATTTGAATATATGCATTTTAACAACTAAAAATTCCTGTAACTGCAACTTAAGTATTTTTTAACTAAACAGTTTTGCGTGTAATTTATGACTCTGTTCCCATTGGAAATGTAAATTTTCTTCTTCCACACCCATCTCAGTCTCCAGACCTAGCAACCAGAAAGCACACTGTGTTGTGCCTCATGGAGTAACAAGACACAGTCATAAAATGATGAATCCCAGGACCCATTGCAGGGTGGAGGCAGGCAATTATTTATTATATATTATTTATTATTTGATTATAGTTTGCGGTTTTTGAGTGAAGCATTAAATGAGAAAAAAAACTTATCCTGACCGTTACATCTAATTTAATCTGTAGAAAAACTGTGAATATAAGAAACGACCCAGGAGTCTGCATTTCAGGCAGTAACATTACTGCCTGAAATGTTACAGGAGACCAAGTGATGTTTTTTCTGGCAGAAAGACGTTGTACCAGGTTTTAACAAAAGAAATGCCTGTATATTTGAGTCATTTCATTGAAAACAATTACTTCTAATTGTAGGATTTGGTTTCTACCCACTTAATAAAGTTCAGAATAAAATATACTCACAGATGGTATCCTCACAGTACAGTCAGGTGGATAGATGTGCTTTGTGAATTTTCCCAGCAGGTGGCGTACTTCAATAGAGACGTGTTCCAGGGAGATTTCTTTTCGTGCTTGATCAAGAGCCTTCATGTCCAGTGTCTTCCTCCTGAAGGTGCTTTTGCTGGTAAATTTCATCTTCTTGACCAGCTTGTACAAGAAAAAGCAGTTGGGCAGTTTTTTGTAGAGATCTTCGAGGATATGTTTATGCAGAAAGTCCTCCAGACACACACCGTTCTCCAGGAACAGACTGACAAAATCAGGCTTATTGTAAACCAGGGCTAAAAGCATGAAATGGTGGAGGTCGCTGGACTAAAGAAAGAAAAAAAAAGAGTCTTGTTAGGTTGGTGGAAAACCAACCAGTTGGAAGAAGCGTCTACAAGAACAGATGAATATGTAATCTGACAAGCTTATCATTCTGATATATGTTTCATTCTCTTTTAATACTGTGCTTGATAAAATAACTTATTTAACTGTGAACCTTTTTTAGTAATAGCAATTGTTGAATAATTTTTAATTAATTCCAGCAGTTTTTATTTGAATTGTCCTTTTTACAAAGTCAGGTTTTTATCATATTGGTGTTTTTCCCCATGGCAGGTTTAGGTGAGTGTGTGGAGGGGAGGGGGCAACATTACAAAACTATGGGGCACTGGTAGCCAGTAGAGGCGTTGAAATTCAGAAATAAAATATAAATACTGTAAATAAAACCATGACAGAAAGGCACTTTTTTTGTCCAGTGGAAAGAGAGCAGGTGCTCTAGCACCACCTAGTGTAGATCTGTGAATGTTTCCATGTGCTACTACTTGAATCACACATAAAAAAATAAATTAAAAAAATACGATTTTATAATCCACAGTGATCTGAAACAAACTCACCTTCCACATCCTTTCCTCAGTGAAAATCTTAGTCTCAGCTGAATCGACTCTGTTCCAGGCGATAGCCAGCTCCAGATGCTTCTTCCAGGACTTATCTTCTTGTGATTCAGCAGTCTTGAAAGCTAGAATACACACTTAGTGCTAAATATCTTCAGGATATCTACAGAACACATACTTATCAGCTTTAAGGCAAATAAATTTAAGAACACAAAGTACTAAAATAGTTTTGGCTCAGAAAATCTGAAATCTCATTGACACAAGGTGGTGTAGATGTCCTCAAATAGCTCAGGAAGCAGAACAATTATTCAATAATATCTAAACACAGAAGAAATGTATTAATGGAAACTTGAGACGAAGCATTTCAAACAGTGGCATAATCATAATATGAACATTAACAGGGTTCAGTGATGTAGACTCACACTGTTTTAGTGCATGGAGCTTCTCCTAAGCAAAATGTATTAAGTCCAAAATACAGCAGATACATTTTGGAAACTGATCTGATGGACAATCGGGTTGGATAATGTAAAAAAAAAAAAACAACAACTAGAACACGTTAAACTCAATGGGGCCTCAAAGATATTCTTTGCCACTGCATCTTCGACTCTGACCAAGATACAAAATAGGGATGGGGTCTATTCTAGTCTGAGCTTTGTGATACAGAAATTTGAAGAGAATGCCATGCATGAGGCAGGAAATGAGACACAGTTTCAAAGTAAAAAAACATCCAATTTGGGTAAAGATACCAAGTTAAACCTTTAACTTGTGAAAAAAATTTAGTTAGTTCAGTTTAGTTAGAAAGGGCAGGAGCTCAGAAGTACAGAAAACGTCGAAAGAGTGAAATGGTACATATATCTCTAATGTTCTCTGATTAACACTTGAGGCCTTCCCAGCTGGATTTATACTAAGGTTATAACCACACATGTGATTCTAAAAATTAGATGACTTAAAAAAAATCAGTTGATTGCAGTGAGTTTTATTTTTCAGGCATTTGGTTAAATAAGAATATGTTCCACACTTTTCAGATTTATATTTGAAAATATAATGTAAAAAATCATGTTTCAATTGCATTCCAAATAAAAATAAAATAGACTGTGGTCTGCAGTTATGCAGTAGCGTAATATTTTAAATACATTTGTAATTCACCGTAGTTACCTTTGAAAAGAGCACCAAGGATTGCTACATCCAAAACCCCCTGATCATCTTTCCTTGCTCTGAATATTGTCAGCAAATCAGACTTCTCGACTATCTTCTGAATCTGGAAACAGAGCAGACAAATGTATAAACCCGCAGTGCTGTTTTAGGAAGCTTACTTTCAGGCCACAACGTTTAAAGAAGAAATGTGTCGAAATGTGTCTTATCACATGATTTACTTCACAAGGTGAATCCTAATCCAGTGCATTCAATTGAATTTCAAGTAGGAGATGTAAAATAATAATTTTTTCCTAAATGCCAAAGCAAATATTTTCTTCAAAATTGGTAGATTCTATACAATTTATGTTTGTTTTTTTTTTCCCCTAAATTGTGGCGCATATTGCTGAAAAACTGTTACCAGTGACTCCTCTCACTTCAGGGTGACAGAGGGACACATCTGGAGGACACACAGGAAATGTCATTCAGATCTATTTTCAAAATAAGAGCCCATCAAAATAATTTTTTTCGTTGTTGGTTTGTTTTTTTTTCCTTAAGTTGCTGTGCTTATTAATGAAAAACTTCCTGTTACCAGTGGCTCCTCTTGCCTCAGGGTGATAGAGGGACACATATTCATGGGTTACCCCGCAAAAGCAGGGCTAGTTAGTTAGTTATTTTATACCTGAAGGGGCAAAGCTGTACCAAGACATACCTCTGCAGCCAATTAGGAAAATTCAATTGCATAAGAACCATTTGACCAAAGAGGCCTATAGTGAGATGGTTATGCCAAACAGTATAACCCATAACAAAACCACCACAGTGTACCACCACATATCACGGACTGGACCATCATCGCTTCACTAACCATATTCTTCCATGCTTCGATTTCATCATCTTTGAAGTTTTTGTACTCTTCTCCAAAATACTTCTTAGTCAGCTCCTTGATGACAGTGGTGGTGATCTCACTGATTGGGAGTCCAGACACTTGAGCGATAACATCTGCTATCCTCCCAGATCCCTGCAGGATCACGCACGGTGTGCCTTTTTCAATAGAATTGTAGATGGTCTGAGGGGAGACAAAGATGAGAGCTCAGTTCACTAGAAACTCAAAGATTCAAAGAGGATTTAGGAATCTGTTGACTCACTTTGAGTGTTCCTCCTCCTCCGTCCAACACCACACACACCACCAGGGTTTTTATTGTAGTCACTGAAGGGTAAATAATGAAAACAATTATTTACAGTTATTAATAATTAGGGATCAAAGACTGAGGAAGCCAACAGATGACCTATGTAAAACATGGCAATTTTTCTGCCCTTCTGTAATTGTGCATATATTATTATTATTAGATAATGAAGATTAATCTCCTTTAAACCTCCGGTTCCAAGAGCTTGGTCTGAGATGTATTGCTCTAGTTCTGTGCGCAGCTGGATCTCTGCACCATAGGCGCTTTTGTCACTGGTCCCATCATCAACCAGCAGGAAGTGGGAATGATTATTATCAAGACAGGCCAGATTACCCTGACCTTGTGTGTCAGTCACATAATTAGCTGGGAAGCAACCCTGCAGGCAAACAAAATGAAAACTATGAAGGAAACATACAAATCTATTCACAGGAATAATGTGAAGCTCAAGTGTTCAACTTACGTTTTCATTTACTAATTTATCCTTGTTGTGAATTACTCTCCAGGGTGCCACTCCAATAGCCACTATTTTCCGCTTCGTAGTGTTATTCAAGGCACAGTCCCTCACAGCCTGTCCCACATGCATCATCACACCAGCGTTGGTACCGCCGGTGATGATCCACGCACCTACAGGCGACGAAGTATCACTGTGTGTGTTTCTGACTGATATTAATCACATCTCTATTTTTCTACTCACCTGTAGTTTGAGCGACTTTGATAAGTCCTCTGTGAAAAGCTTTCTTCAGGTTGGACTTCAGGTAGAAGTTCTTGGCTCCTCCAGTTACTGAGATGACCAGATTGGGACGCGGAAGTTTCCACTGTTTTGTCAGTAACTCGTAGAGGACTTCAGGTCTGGTGTCTGTGAATACTCGTACATACTGGTGATGAGCAAACAAGAAGTGACGTCAGAATGCACAGGCATACATTTACATTTTTTTGATGAAGAAAAAAACAGAAATGTGTATTTACATACAGTGCATCTGGAAAGTATTCACTTTTTTGATATTTTGATATATTTGCCTCATAACAAATCATTAAATTAATATTTTTCCTTCATATTCTACATATAAATAATCCATTATGACAATGTAAAAAAAGTTTGTAGGTTTCTTGTAAATGTAATAATAATAATAATTTAAAAAAAACAATAAATCACTTTTGTGTAAGTATTTATGGCCTTTGCCATGAAGCTTAAAATTAAGCTGCTCCCACTGATATTACTGGAAAGGTTTCGACAGCTTAAACGGAGTCCATCTGTGGATTCAGTTGATTGGAATCGATTTAGAAAGGCACATATGTCTATTAAAAAAACCACAGTTGACAGCGCAGGTCAGAGGTCAAACACCAAGCAGTAAATCAAAAGAATTGTCTGTAGACCTCAGAGACAGGATTGTCTGGAGGCACAAATCTGGGACATAATCAAAAACCTGATGCCCTCCAAATGGCTACCATCAAACCTCTTATACCGATTTTTGTTATTAATCGGTATAACAATTTATAATTTAAATGGGTATCATTTAAATCGGTATAACATTTTTGTTATACCGATTTAAATGATACCCATTTAAATTGGTATAATATTAATATAGCAGACACATACACAAAATGAATAGAAGAAAAAGGAAGACTATTTCATTGTACTTGGGAATGAAGAGAAGTTGCTCTTTTCTGGATGAAAACAGGACCAAATAACAAGCAAAGGATCAGACAAACATTACAGAGGTGTTATCATTCATGCTGTGTATTTTGACATAATATTACCTTTAATCCGAGATAGAATGATTTACCTTGCTACCCTTGCTGCTCTTTTGGGAAGAACCATTAAAATTGATGTTTCCAAAAGCATCTGTTGACACCTCATGGACATGTTTCTCTTCCTTACAGGTAGGTTTTTTGAAGTCCTCTGGCTTGCTGGCTTTATCAGGTGAGTCAATCTCTGAGTATCCACTACAACATACTTCCTTATTACTGTAAAAAAAAATACATATACAAATTGCAGAAGAAGTTTAGACATGCACTATCAGAATGATCTTATCATAGTGCAGGGTAATAAAAGATTGGTATCTTTTAAGGGAAAAAGATACCTGATTTGTCTTTGTATTTCAGATTGTTGGACTGATATTACTTCTCATGCATGAAGCCATTTTTCTCACCACTACATGTTGAAACAGGTAAATTAACATCTAAGAAGTTAATGGAGTTTGGTTGGCTGCACAGTGGCGCAGTTGGTAGAGCTGTCACCTTGCAGCAAGAAGGTTCTGGGTTCGATTCCCAGCCTTGGTCTTTCTGCATGGAGTTTGCATGTTCTCCGTGTGCATGCGTGGGTTTTCTCCGGGTTCTCCGGTTTCCTCCCACAGTCCAAAAACATGACTGTTAGGTTAATTGGTCTCTCCAAATTGCCCCTAGGTGT
>CAEGAF010057723.1:0-13684 GCA_903067075.1 Micropoecilia bifurca | reverse complement strand
CAGCGATTTTGAGGAAAAAATAATCAGAATTGCTTAAGCTAAGTAAAAAATAGATACTTTATAGTACCAACCACAGGCTGAAAATAGCAATATAAATGATTTTATTACTATTTTTCCATGATGACAAGTGAGGCTCTGCCTCCCCTGACCGCACGTCACATATATATATATATATATAAATTGATAACATTGTGTTTTATATAAATATATAAACAATGTTATCAATTTAAAAAAATAAAATAAATGTTTTTTCTTCATGTCTTATTCTTAAAACATCAAGATGGCACTAATAAGACTTTCAAGCTTTCTGCTTGTTCAATTCAGGATTAAGGACAAACCACAGCCCATGCCCAGCAATCCATTAAAGACCCGCTTGATGTAAAAAGGAGCGGTGGCTTTGGATCGTGTGAGGTTATTGGTGACATCACGATGTCTCATATTCGCTCTCTGTCTACTTTTATCACATGCGCTCTCGTCTCACGCTGCATCGCTGTATGAAGTGTCTGTCTGCTGGTGATGATAGGGCAACATGTGGTTTCTCTATGACACTAATCTATTGTGCACGTGGTGTGTGGGACTCATGGACAGACCCTGAATACGTCTCTGGTAGGAAGTACAATCACTCTACAGACTTCCTCCATCTCTAGGCTATCAGCATGTACAGTTCACATTTAGCAGTGATGCACCCTCACACACACTCACACACTCTCACACAATCCCCTACGGCAGTTGTGACTCAACATCTTAGTAATCAACCACAAAACCCCACACTGTGCAGCACTTTCAGACCAGCGGAGTTAAAAAAAGGCAAGAATTTTGGAGACGGAGGCAAAAGGAGCCGCGCGTCACAGCGAGAGGCACACCTGTTGTGCTGAACACTGGCAAAGCGTGGCTACGGACCACACCCAGTGTGTCGTGACTCATCAGCCACCCCCCTCCTCCGTTGTCCATCCACGAGAACAGACAGGAGGGGATGGCAGAGAGATTCAGAGACAGATAGGAAGGGAGGGGAGATCATAAAATAAAAGAACTAATGGAGGGAGGGAGCGGTCACCGCTGAGAAGCAGAGAGAGCAACAGGCTGATGGGGCATCGTGGGTGGGACTCACCAGCTCGACCGAACCATAGTGCTTCCTGCTGAAGTCTCCACGCCTGCAGCCCAGGTCCTCTGAGGCGGAGCTGGAACACAAACGTATGGTCAGACACATGGCCTACATCACACCACACACACACACACGCAGCACAGAAACAGTGACATCACTCATACACAAGTGGCAGCTGAAGCATTTGATTTTCCTTTAACCCCACTTCTCACACCCTGACTACTTGTTCATTGGCATCTCCTTCTAACGACGCCCACGCTCGTTCCCTTCCGCTTTCCTTCCGTCCTTCCTGAGCGTGTCTTCGTCGGTGTGTTGGAGCTGCCGCCGGTGGCATGGTGACTGGCCAGAAGCAGCAGCCAACCCACTGCTGATTGAGATGTCGGCCCTGATTGAATTAGGCCTCGATGATAGATGGAGGACCTGCTGGGGCGGCCAGCTGATGGTTGAAGCACCAAGATGCACGTGGTTTTGAAGTTACAGATGCAATTTGACCTCGGTAGAGTGAAGATATTGCACGGAAGAGTGAAAATTACATGTTTCTGTTCAGTTTTCATTCATTGAACAGAAACTAGTAGAAAAATTTAAATATGCACTCATGTGCAACTGCAGCTTTGACTCGTGTAGTAAAAACATTTTGAGATTTTGCGAAATGCAGGACACAGAAACAACTTTTGTTGTTGGAGATGGCATCAGGCTTTAGGGCTGTTTCGCTGCCATTGGTACTGGCATGAATGACAGCATATTAAAGATGGAGCATTGCCTCCAGTATCCTAAACCTCACAACAAATAAGAGCTAGATATTTGAAACTTTAAAACAACTGCACATCTTGATGGGAAAGTGATCTAATCACACATCAAACCTGGTTTAGGAATAAATAAGGCAGGCTAGTGGTGTGAGGAAGTGTTTTTTTTTTTCAGTATAATCCCAAACCATCGACCAGTGCAGGTGTAGGTTACCACGGAAACTCTGGACGCAGGCTGCCGATAGACAGATGAAGGAGTCACTGTCAATTTTTTTAGGCAAGTCCAGCTGTGACTGAGAGTGACTCAGTCTGACAGATGCTACTCACCTATCAAGTAGTTTTATGTCATATATCTGAAGAAACATGCAACAGATATCCTCTGAAAAAAATAATTGTTTTAGTTTGTATGTTTTATATGGTAAAAATGTTTATTTCTTCTATTTCAAGCTGTGAGCTGATTATTCAAACATCCATTAGATGTTTGTGCCATGTGATAAAGCACATATTGAAAAAAAGAAAAACCTATATGTTGCTAAGTTATTTTTACTGTAATTTCCTGAGGAATCAATTATGTCAATTCTCTATCAAAAGCACAAATGAAGCTTTGAAAACATTCAAAATTGCTCCATCAATCTAATTAGCGAACATATTTTAAGCAAAATAAGTACACATGCTTAAAACCATTGTTTCTACTCCAAAGAAAAAGGTGTATCCATAATATTTTTGCATTATTATATCAGAATAGAATTTTTATTGCATCTAAAGTGACAGTTTCTTGAATCCTCAAACCTTTACATGAGCGACTCAGTTTCAAGGTGCAGAATCTGGCTTCTTTTTCTTCTACATTTTGAGGTTACATTTGAAATGTAAAAAAAAAAATCATGCACTTGTCCTTCAGTATGCAACATAAGTAGGTAACAGTGACAGACTTTGTCATAAATACACAAACAATTCTATGTAGATAACAACTATATGCAAACGTCAAAACCTTTCTACAGTTTATTCAGAATAAAATTGTTTCAGAGCAGCAGTAATGTGATTCAGCCTAACTCCAAAGGTGAGACACTGACTACAGATACGAGCTCCACAGAACGCAACTTCAAAAACAATCTGTTCCTTTGGGTTCCAGCTGGTGAGCAGATCCTTTACCCTTCAAATAAACACAAATCCGTCTTCCTCTGCGATTACAGATGAATAATAAAGAAAACTAGTCATATATGAAGCTAATTATTTGTTTATGTTGGCTGTATGATGCAATCGCTGGCAAAAGAAAGAGTGCGCAGTATTACTTTATAGCATAGAAACCCTTCAAGGACCTTGTCTGAAACCGTACTTATAATGCTGCAGCACTGAAGAGCCTCAGTATTACTCTTTATTTTCAGGAACAATGATCACATTACTATTGATCAAAGGGCTAAAATCTTTGAAACAAATTAAATAACAAAGAACAAACTGGGTATGATGATAAATGAAGCTGCCCGTAGAGTGTGAGCAGTGCTCTTCAAGCTCCCTTTAAAAAATAATAATAATAATTGATGGTTTTTAAGAAAGCACAGTTCAAACACAAAGGTTCAAACAGTAACACCTCATAAAAAGCAGTGAAGTTACACAGGTATCCCATTATGTTGTCGCAATCAGCGATGCCACAAAAGACAGTTGGCTCTCCATCAATGTAACGGTTGTGGTGGGATTGTGAGGGAGATAAATCCAACCTGCTTCTAAAGCAGCAACTGTTAAAAAAAAGTTACAACTTAACATTTTTGTGAGATGACGTCTTGGAAATATTTTACAGAAATAAAGCAATCACTATTAATTTAGACACATCTTATTGTTTGAATGCAACACTGACAAACTGTCTCCATGTTGTGACAGTCTAACATGCGACACTGTGTATAAAAAATAAATGAAAATCGAGCTGCTCTGGTCCTACTGCTGTCTGCAGAAATTCACTGCTCAGTCAGAAACAACCAATCAGAGCTAAGAGTCTAAGCACTGTAACTCTGAACATACAAGCTATTGTGTGGGGAACCAGCTGTAGCTTAGCAGAAAGCAAGAGGGAGGGTATGAGCAGCGCATACACTGGGGTGACTGATTGGTCTATTTCTGCAGATAGCAGTAGGACCACCAGGAGGAGGCAGAGGAGATTGATTCGTTCATCACCCATTATCCGTCTCATCCTGTCAGGACATAGTAATAGTTTATGAATATATATATAAATATATATTAAATAAAAGCTACAAACTGCAGCTTTAATTCCTATTCTTATGTGAAGCACATTGCATGAAACCAGGAAAGAGTTGTCCAGATGTCTGCTATGAATTCAACCTCAAATTCAGTTTTCTGAAAGGAAACTCTATTATTTTTGTAACAGCAAAGATGTGAGATTGTACTGCACAAAATCTGATCCATAAATCTTCTGTAAAAACTCATAAATGTAATTCTATAGAAACTGTAAAACTCTTTAGGGCTCTGGGAATCATTTGGGGAGCTTCGGACGGCTCATCTATAGCCATTTCTTTCATCTCCTATTGGTCAATTATTGTGTTCACTGTGTGCTAAGAAGCCCAAATGATCAAATTATTAAATTGTATGATCTCTATCTGTGAATATTTTGCTCATTTAATGTATGAACCTATGAATAGAAACATATCTGGTTGCAACCATATCACATCTGGTTGCATTGTCCAGAAATGTTGGTCTGATCAAAAACCACAAAAAAACAAGTGAAACTCAGACTTGCAATCAAAACGTGTTAATCTCTTCTGTCATTTCCAGACCAGAACATCAAATCCTTCTGGCAAATAAAAGGACAACCCAAAGATATTTGCCAATATGCCTAGAATTTCTTTAGATGTAAACTTTTTTGCGTAAACATTACCATGCACAAAAAAATGTTTTTCTCTTCAGCCAAAGTTTAGGGAACACATGCGAAAGTGAGAAGTCGGGCAAGACGAGAGGTTTTTATGGCTCAACTTTATTCATCATCACTGAGCACATTGTTATGGCTTTGCATAGCAAACATTCACCCTCTGGTTGTTGCCTTTTTAAAGCCACACCTGAACAAATACCAGGATACTCAATCTGCAACGCCTGAAATAGACTCTCCTCCTTTAAATAAAGGGAACATGCCCTACTTCTCAGGAAAGATCCATGGTTTCAGATTTGGGGTTACTGATCTTCAACCAGATTGCATCAAAGTCAGCCAATGACGCTTTAGATTACAGCAGAATAAAATTGTGTGATGGTGCCAGAAAGAAAACCAGCAAAAGACAGAGAGGTGACCTCCAGGTTGGCTTTCTGTATGATTTGAATTAAATTGAAGTGTCTTGAAATACCTGATAAAAGTAATCGTTCCCAAAAAGTTAAACAAATTTAAAATAAAAGAGACAATGTCCAGTCCTCCCGGAAAAGGTATTAAGCTGCAGAAAACATGAATAACCTAGTTTTCTGAAATTTCTACAAAACAAAAACATAATGGAAATGATAAACCCCAACAACCCTGATTACCTTGTTAGTGTTTTAAATGTATTCTTATTAAATAAACAAGATGAAAATATGATTTAGACAGATCTACTATACTTTTAATTACTCTTAATTTAAAATAACCAAAATTAAATTCCAGTTTTTATCTCGAAACCGCTCAATCCTATTTTTCACATTTCCAGAAGTAACAAATGGAGAAGAAAAACTGAATTGGCAAACTGAGTTATTTTGCAAACGAGAATGGACAAAAATGTTGGTCTCTAGTTTTACAAAGCTGGCTGACATACCTGCAGCGGGACCTGGAGCAAATGGTTTATTCGTACCAAACACTCCCTGAACACTTTTATTTGTACAACTTTTGAAAATAGGGATCCTTTTTCCTTTCCATTTCACGACCATAAGCTACTTTTGTAAGATTCAACGGTAAAGAATATCTTTGCCTGAATCTGTCAAAGTCTTTATTGGGCTATAACTTAAATTCAAAATGGATGTTTTATACCTTTTGCCAACCTTTCTATCCACTTGGCCGCCAAAGAGCCTTTTGCTCTGGCTAACATTCTGGTCCCTACACACTTCTCTGCTTCAGTTTCCACCGAGAGTAAGGTTGTTTATACATAATTCACGGTGAAGCTTTAAGAACACATTTGTGCATCGATACTACGACACGCATTCATCACTGCACCTTTACCGTCCTTGCTTTCTTTCTCAGCTCCATCAAAACCTCCACTGTTTTTTTTTGTTTTGCTCTTGCCTTTCCACTTAGCATCCAAGTCACATTTCCCCTCACCCTTCGCTGTTCCTCTGCAGAGTGTCATGAAATGACAATAATGCATCTCAGGGGAATTTGATTAATTAATACAACCCCATCGTGGTTAATAAAAACCTCTTTTTCTCCCTCTGTCTCGCCTGTGTAGATTTTATGGGTTTTAGCGTCCTGCCATGATTTAAGGCGCTCCAAGTAGGTTTGGATAATTAAAAAAGGTGAGAATAGTTGGCTTTTTAAGCCCTCGCTTTACTGCCTCACTTAATTCTGAGATTTTACACATTAGGACTTAATAAAATGTCCCCTGGTCGTCACCAGGCCATAAAATTAGGTGACTGGAACCTTTAATGGTCAAATTACACCGTGACAATACATATTATTTTATTCTACATAATAGAATCTGACCTAGAGGGTTTGACCCCTTGAGTCTTCTGCATCGTTACAGAAAAATATTGACCATTTATTGATATCTCTTTGCTTCAGTTCACTTTAGTTTTTTTTCCATATTACACTCAAGCAGGTTGATCCCTTGTTTTCAGTAACATTTGTAAAAGTGCTGAGACAAAACACAGGTTTTACTGTAAGGTGATATTGATCAGGGTACGACGACGACACGATTTTCTAAGTTAACTGTCTGGGCCATATTTGGTCCACATAGCTTTGGAGTGTGTGAAGTTGCTGATATAACAAGCATTAACTTGTTTTATTCAATATTATCTACTACACGTAGATAATATTGTGACTTCTGCAGACTAATATTCTTTAGTCTGCAGAATATTACTGTACTAACAGTTGATGTTATGCTATTGTTGTAAAGAAAGAGCAATTTACTTCTGATTGCTGTAACTCAAGCACAAATCAGAGTTTCAAGGTGAAGTCATCTGATTTCTAAAAATACAAAAAAAGCCACTATTTTGAAAATCTGATACACAGCATATACTTTTCTTTAGGAATAAGGAACGACTAAGACTGATAAATGTAGGAATTCAGCTGAATCCCAAATCATCATCATCATCATCATCATCATCATCATCATAAGCGTGGTGGAGCACACATCTCTGTTTTACCTTCATGTCCAAAGGAGCTTTTGTTTTTCAACTTTTGATATTTCTTCAAAGGAAATTTCACAAATCGAAGTTACATTTTCTCATTCCAAGGAAAAGAGGTTCAGCAGAGATCTGACACAGATTCATCGACACGCCCATTTTCCGACACAAAAACTTTGGCTTTTTTCAACATAAATGACAGCAAAGCATAAAATGTCATATGTTGTACTGTTTTTTCTCCTGTACTTATCTGAACTGGAGACTAGATTGTTACATAAAGCCAACAGCACTGATGTTAGGAGCAGTTAACTTTGAAGCATTGCTGTTCTGTCGATGCAAAACATTGGACACCTGCTGGTCTCATTGGAGCAGATTCATTTATTTATTTTACCCAATAATTAGCAGCAAAAAGCAAATGTCTTTTTTACAGACTGTAAAGGTGTGTTAGTCTTCAAAAGTGAAATCCTGCTTCATAATTTTATCTGTTTCGGGGATATTTTAGCACATGTAAGAGGTGTATAACCTACGGTGAACCAAAAGCCGTTTTTGCAGAACATTGCTTCTGTGAGACCAGGCAGCTGAAAACTCTCCAAGCTGTGCTGACATCTATAAAGAGGAAGAACAAGCTGAGGGATTAAAGTGCCTGGAGGCTGATGAGGAACATGTACCTGTCAGCAGAGCTGTGTGAGAGCAGACCACACTCAGATTTCAGCTCAACCTCGAATCAGAATTCAAAACTGGATCGCATAGAGATCCAATCAAGTAGAGAAAAGTAAGGATTCAATGTAAAGAAGATCCAAACTTTCTTAAACTCCTCATCTAAGAGTCAAAGTAGTGTTTAACGTTATTAGTTTACATTCTTTCCAATTCACCACAACTGTGTTTAGATGCTGATGTCTATTATTTTGGGTCAGTGCTTTACTTGATAAAATAAATAAGACAAATCTGTTTTCTTAGCTCAGGTCTCTTGCGCTGTCAATAGTTTTTCCTGGTAACAAAACAATAAATCTAAAGCCAGAAATACCCTGTGGTTTGAAGATGTGGTGCCCTTATGAGTCGAGGTTAAAATGAGCAAAAAGTAATGCGAAGAAAGTAGGATAACTCATTAAATATTACATCATTTGAAAAGAAGTGTTCACTTATGGATTTCTAATCTAATCCACTTTTTAAATTTATATCCAGAAAAGACGAATGAATGTGTTAACAAGCTGGCGGTACCAGAATTGTCTCATTACTTAGAAAGACAATCTTGAAACAGTTTGTTTTATTCCTCAGAAGTTGGACATGGCTCTGGGAATGTTGAAACCTGAGTTAAACGTGTTCCAGTTGCATGTAAGAAAGTCTGTCCATATTTGCTGGTTAGCGACAAGGTTTGCAAACTATTGAAAGGGAATATGTAATGTACTTATTCTGGTTTTCTATTCAAACACCAGGAGAATGTGTCTATATACACACACAAACAGATATTTTACAAGAACTGACTTGCAAAACATCTGTTTTACAAGATATTTTACAAGTCAGGCTATCTCTATAGATCTTTAACGTTCCAAGTCAGAATTTCAACATCAAATGAAAACTGAATGCATCATAATGTAACACTGGATCAATATGAATAAATAAATTTTAAAAATCATAATGCCTGAGAGTTAAGGGGCAGTTTGAATGCACATACTAGCATGCTACCATCGTTTGCAATCTGGTTGGCGTCGTTGGCTGGTTGGTGTTGCTGTGTCAGACTCGGGGGATGCTGCACAGCAGATTGTGATTGTCAGGAGTAAAACAGTTCCTATGCTTGCCCTGCATTTAAAGCTGCTCTTATGTTTCTACATCACTTGAACTTTGCAATCCAGTGTCCAGACGTTCACTCTCGGCAACCTAATGGATGTTGGCCAAAGAAAAATTACTCTGAAAGCCCAGGCTAGAGACAAATGGCTCAGAAACGGACAGAGGTAAGATGGATATTCATTACTGAACTACTCTACACTGTAATAGAGTATGGGAGAGGTTACAAATTATGGTTTCTGTCACGGCACAGTGGACAGTATTCACTGAAATGCTTCATTTGTGTAAACCGTAGCTCTGCTCTGACACTCGTCATTCTAGGCTTCCAGCTGTTTTCCAAAGCAAGGCCTCTTTTAATTATACTTTATTCGTTACAGACCGTGAAAGACACATTAATGAGTCTAAATAGTAATAATGACTATTCAACAACAACAAAACTAATCACGTCACCAAGGAAGCAAATAGTTCACCTATTTTTGAAAAAAGTGGGAAAGTACAGTAGCTACAGCCCCCCTTTCTGGTGGCTGAAGGATAAAACTTAACATTAACTGGAAAAAGCAGCAAAGTTTATGGTGCCATTCTACACAAGCAGATATGTTAACTGTGGAAGAGGACAAAAAACTCACACCTATAATCAGTAACAATTTCTGTTTACGGATAAACTCGCATGAGCTCTGCAGCACAGCAATCTGCTACAGGAAGTTAGAAGTGTGACAGTCAATGTATTTGTATATCTGGCCACATGACAACTATTTTTGCAGTTCATCACAAGTGAGAGCTTTAATTACCAGTGCCTCTGAGGAGAAACCCTTAAAACCATAAGATTAAAAGTTTCCTCATAGGGTTGTTCAAAGAAATGGGAAAGTGGTCAGAAATTAAACCAATATGACTTTGCAGTTTATTTACGCAGGGCTTTCTCAAATGCATTTTTTTAAAATTCTCTTTTGTAATCATCAAATTGGCTATATTCAGGAATTGTGAAAATATCCAACACTAGAATAGTTGTAACTTAAATGAAACTGCAGCATGTGTGAAGTAATTTGGCCTTCCCAAGACTTTTAAAAGGCTACAGTTTTAACTCACTGGAATCTTTTTTCATATTATTCTGACACCTTAAAGTAATTCTAATAGTTTTCTGAGAAGCAATGATGCACTATTCCACTCCTAACCTTTTGCTGAGCACTGCCCTGTCAGCTGGCTGCCCTGTTAGCCTTTTATATGACAAAAGAAAAAAAAGTGTTTTTGGAAGTATTTTTGGTTTTATATACTTTTGGCGCAGACCTTTGGAGCAAAACCAGAGCAACATCAAATAAATCCTATGCTCTTACAACTTTTAAGAAATGTAACCCTAATTTTATAACATTAATTACCATACGTATTACGATTGTGTTTCAAATAAGCAATTCCTATGATGTAGGACACAATTAAAATCTTAATCTCAGACTTTGAAGAAGTGGTTTTCATTTAATAAATCTGTTGACTTTCATCCACTCTCTCTCTCTCTCTCTCTCTGTAGAACTAAAAAAAGAGCTGCAGTGGCACCACCAGCAAGAAGCTGGACCTAACCTTGGACTGAACCAGAACCAAACTGTCCATTTTCAGCCCTTATGCCTGAATTCATTCCATGCACATTCCAAGTGTTATTATCTCTCTCTATTTATTCATTTCTGTGGATCTTTGCCCTGGCTATATGCACTTACCCCTCCCTCCCCCTCCTCTCTCTACCTTGAGACAAAAGCATGACATGAATAATTCATATTTTTCCGTGTACACATAGTAATGTGTGCGCTGTTGGCAGAAAGAGCATATCAGTCAATGAATTTGTATTGTTCTAAAACTAAAGCCCGGACCCGAAGCATGTGTTTAATTAAAAAAAAGCTGGATTAATTTGAGACTTGTAGATTCGGAGTTAATCAAACATCCGCAAAAAAAAGAGAGAGAATAAATCTCACTTTACACGTGCAGAAACCTTAAAAGTCCTAAAAGTCTCTTTTGAAAAGCCAGTTTGGTAAAAGAAAGAAAAAAAAATCGCTTAAACAGTGCAACAAATGCTCTACACACCGGAGCAGGTGTAAAGCTTTGCCTCAACTGCGTTGGGCTGCGTAACACAAGCTGCAGGGATACGACAGAGAGGAACGACAAGACAGAGGAGTACGAGCATTCAACAGATGATCGCGGCCATGCATTCACACAGGTACGAGAGCAGAATTGAGTTGGTTCCGTTACCGCTGATTGAAAGTCAACAGTTTGTTAGAGGCGGGGTCCGCACTGTTCATGTCCCCATGCGATGCGAGGTCCAGCGGACGAGGCGGCAGCAAACAGACCCCCGGAGTGTGTTAGTTTCTCCCCCCCTTTCTCTCTCTCTCTCTCGCTCTCCTTTTCCCTCCGTCTGAGAGCGCAGGGACATCAACTGCTGCGCAAACTCCCGAGAAAACAGCTGATCGCGCAGGCCGGGCTGGTGGTCTCCGACCGCTCTGGGCTCCCACACTGTTCACTCACTGCTTAAGATGATGAAGCGGAACGACTCTGTGAAAGGAGCTGTGTGTTTACTGTGCTACCTCTGCCCCCACCCCAATCCCACCACCCCACACACACACTACTCTCCTCCCCCCTTTCTCCCTCTCTCCCTCTTCCTCTCTCTCTCTCGCCTTCGCACATACACGAACATGCATGGTGCATTTCTGGTCACCACCGTATCTTTTTTGTTCCCCTTTTCCTGCGCTTGGTTAGATGGATTAGCCTGAGGCTCTGCAGACCAAAGAGCCTCATTCAGAGCAGCTTATTCTTCTTGATTTGCTGCTGTTATGTCACCGTCAATTAGGAAGAAGAAGAAGAGCAGGGAGCAGCAGTGTGCCCTTAGACACTGTATGACAAAAAAAATAAAAAATTGAAAACATGTTTTCACTTTTTTTTCCTCCCCCTCCTCACTATTAATGCCATGCTGATCAGATCATCGGTTTAAAGTTTGGCAAACAGGAATCCCTAATCGAAAAAGTCACTAGAAAACGTCCAAAGTTTGATATGATTTGCACAAGTTCTAACCGCGCAAAGAAAAATCCTCGCCGGTTCTAACTTTACGTGAAGACCTGTCAAAGTCGATCAAAAGTCACTTCCCCGCTATATATTTTTTCTTCATTCATTTAAGACGCCTATCTGCCTCATGTGATGTCTTCATCTCAAATAAGTACAAAGTGGAAATCGCCCCTTTCATCTTCGGTGTGCCGAGTGTTTTGTGAAATCCTGTGATGGAAATCGATATTTCCTTACCCAGCTGGGTTTTCATCGTCAGAGTACACTTGTCAACAGAAAAAAACAAACAAACACAGAACTGGTTGGTACCTTAAAAGCCCTCAAGTAGTTTGCAGTCAGCTGAACATCCATTTCCAACCGGAAAAGTGATCTGAATCTAGCAGGTTTACTGTTCCTTCTTCTCACAAAGTGTCACGATCCAGTCTCTCTTATCTGCTATCAAGTCTTGCCACAAACCTTCTAAACAACAGACCGAAACCATGATGAAATGATTTACCTCCTCATCGCTCACTCTTTGCAGTCTCATCTTTTAACCTCATAAAGATATTTTTATAAGAAAATAAAATAAAGTTCTGCGCCACCATATGGTTTGTGGTACTTTATCCAGTTATCGTTTATCATATTTTAGCTCCTATTGCTGAGGCTGTATCACATAATTACTGCAAGCTAGAGCCAAATTAAAGCCTAGCTGTAGGCAACAACAGCACATTCTATGAGTTTAATATAGAGTGAGCCTTATTGTTGTTATTTGTATGGAGAAAAATTTGTTGTCCTGTCTGCAACTCCTTCTCCAGGGTTGCCAGTGAACAGCAGCCTTCTTTCCATATCTTCCTCCATGCATTTCCTGTCCCCCCTTCATGGCCAATAGGACTTCAAGTTCAAGGAGTGTGGATATTTCTGCAAGGCACTTCATGTGTTTAGTGTGAGTTGGCATCATAAATAGTGACAACGACTGCATCTTCCTTGATTCTCTTCCTCCCTTCCTGTTTTTGAAAGTTTTATAAATAATAAATAATGTCTGACGTAACTCTTGTGTTAATACAAGCTGAGCATTCATGTTTGATATTTCATTTGAAAGAAATGGAATTGAAAGATGAGTCTACATATTTTTTTCTCCATGAAACATGCAGGAGCCCAGGTTATAAAATGGTGCAGTTTAGCAAAGATTATTAGCTCCGCTTTCATTCAGGAGTCAATAAAGTATTTTTCTTTCCATTATCGCCAATTGAGCTCATTGCTCAATTACATATTGAAATAATGGCCTTCAATGCAGGTCACTTTGCTGGACCTGCAGTAAATGAATACATTGGTTTGCCCAATGCTGGTTATGTGGTCACCAAAAGGTATTTTTTCATGTTTACATAGTAAAATCGATGCATATATGAGACTATTTTATCACCAGTTATTGTGAGTAAGCTTAAATAACCTAATGTGATAGTAAGGCACTTTCTTTTGAAAAGACAAAGCCTCAGTCAGCAGGAGTAATTTTCTTAAAATATTATTTAATCGCATTGCTGTTTGACCAGGCTTTTGTTGTTGTTGTTGTTAGGACCATAAATATGGCACTGAACCAGATTTCTATTGCCGTAATTTTTTCTTTGGCTCAAGCAGGATATGAATAAAAATGCCTTTGTAAAAGCATCAGAGTGGAAATGAACCAGAGCAATGTCTTACTTTCGAGTATAAATTTCTCTCTTTCATTTCCCCTGATAGTATTTCCCTTCTAAATTGGTGC
>CAEGAF010057722.1:0-10759 GCA_903067075.1 Micropoecilia bifurca | reverse complement strand
ACCAAGGGACCAGCAGCACTTATACATTTAAAGAGTTACCAAGGGACCAGCAGCACCTATACATTTAAAGAGTTACCAAGGGACCAGCAGCACCTATACATTTAAAGAGTTACCAAGGGACCAGCAGCACCTGTACATTTAAAGAGTCACCAAGGGACCAGCAGCACCTATACATTTAAAGCCGTGGGGGAAGAGAGACAGAGGCTGCGGTGCAGCGTGTCGGTTGGTCTGTTCTAACCAGAAAGCATTTGGGCACAATTTCACAACACCAAAACCGTGAGTGAAACAATGACTAGTGCAGATACTATATAAAGAACTCAGGACCAATTTTTTATTATTAGACATCCATATTTGTATTGAACGGAACAAATTATGTCCCGTTCAATACTGGACTGGTGGCAACATAACTATTGCGTTTAAAATAGGCCGTTCATTGATGGTGAGCCTTATAATCTGGTGCGCCTTATAGTGCAGAAAATACGTACATGACTTTTGTCTTTTGATCCCATTAATTAACTGATCCAACTGTCCTGGGTCTCCTGCAAAAACACAAAATCTTACCAAGTATTTTTGGTTTAGATAAAACAAAACTGACTTGCATGTAACTTTTCAGCAAGATTTAGGAACTTGTTTTAAGTCAGTTGTTTAATATTGGTTTATTCGGCTGAATTATTTCACTTGAGACATTTTCCCATGTTGTAAATAAAACTTTTATCATTAATGTTAAGGAATTATCAACTTAAAACAAGATGCTATTTCAAAATAACTAATTTAAAGATATCTCTTTAGTATCCTACAGTTTTACGTCCTTAATTTCTTAATATCGATGAAAGATGTACTGGCTCTACTACAAAATTATATTTTTGTAAAATGGGAAAATGTCTTGTTATAAGTGAAATAAATCTATCAGTGGAACTGGAACTTTTTAAAATAAAAAATAAGGAATTATTTACTTAAACAAGCTCCTATATTATGGTGAAAAGTAACTTTTAAGATAATTTTGTCTCACTTTAAGTGTACTAAGATATTTTCACTAGAAACTAGACTAAGAATACTTTGTAAGATTTTGCTTTTGCAGTGTAAAGAGAGGAGACATGTTTACTTGCTCTGCTGGTTCAACAAGAACAATGTCTAAGCAGCATGACAGCATGTTGTATAAAAAAAAACACTTTTGAGCTTATTTACAGATTTTTAAAAGACAAACGTGGATATTGTCTTATGTTGAAAAGTCAAAGGTTTGCTGGGAAAAAAATGACAATTTTCTATGATTAAAGGCATAAATTTATTGAAACTACATTGTAAAGTCAGAAATTTGTAAGAAAATAAAATGTGTAAGAAATGCCAGAGTCCCTCTAAGATTAAGAGTAAAAGTAACTAATTACTAGTTTTAGTCTCTAGGACGTTGTCACATTCAAGCTCCAGGTTTCTTTTTGCTGATCCTGAAGATGCTCAGTGTCTCTTCATCTCAACGACGCTCCTGGTTGTTTGCAGGAATGCTGAGGAACGTCGGCTGCTCTGGAAACTTCCGAACCTCTCTCCAACCAATCACAGCAAAGGTCAGAACTCTGCCGGCCAATCAGGATCAACGGCTCAGAAAACATGAAGCTTTTTTAATTTAACATGTGTAACATTAAGAGGAGCAGAAAGATGAATCTTCCATCCATTTATCCTTCCTTCCTTTAAAACATCCTCTGTAGATTTAAATCAGGATAAATGTTGAATATATTCAGTAGATTTTTAATAACTTCCCTCATTTCTGCCTTTTTTATTTATTTATGTCACTTTCTGTTATTTTTTTATGATTTCTCAAAAAATAGATGAAGGAAATTTCAAAGAGGCATAAATCGTCGGGAGATAAAAGTGTTTTGTTTTACAAGCCAGAAGCGACAATGAAAGGTTTTGCTCTGGTTCACAAGCGTTTTCCTCTTTGTTTACGACTGAAGAGGTTTCCATCAACGCCGCCTGATGGCAGCGAGCCGCTGGTTTATGTTTCGCCGTCTGTGTTGTAAACAGAAGCCAGGCTGGTTCTGTGTCTGCAGCTCATCTGAGGTTTTCTGTTCCTCCATATGTCAACAAAGTTTAGTTTTAGATCATTTTGTTTTTAGCTGTAATTGCTGTTTGTTGATTGTTCTTCTTTAGAGACTTATGTTCCACGATGAAACTTTCAAAGGTTACAACCTGTAAGGATATAGTTTAATTTGTATTAATTGTATTGGGGTCCATATTGTCTAATTTAGTTATTGATTAATAATTAGCTGGCGTATACAAACGCAAATAAATGCAGTTTTCTAAAATGACACTCAGACTTATAGTTTAAACCAGAGGAGCACAGAGCTCATCTTTTCACATTTTGATGTGCATGTTTTTATTTATTTGCTGCCGATGAGTCTTTTGCTACAAATAAAGAAATAGTTTATTGTTGCATTTAGGCAATAAAATTATTTTATTTTTAAAAAGAGACTGAATTATTTTCAATTTTTTTATATATATTTCTAATATTGTATAAAAATGACTTAATGCATTTTGAGTCATTTTTAAATGGCTTAAAATTTAAATGACAATTTATATAGGAAACAAAAAACAACAAAATCAGGCAAAATATAAACTGCAGGTGTTTCTGGTGACTGTTTGGTTAAAACATGTTTGTTCTTCATTCAGTTTGTCTCCAACTCCACTTAAATGGTGGCTAAATAAAAAGGCTGGAGAACTTGGAGACATTTTTTATCCTATTAATCGATAACTAAACTCATCGTTATTTGCAGCTAATTTGTAAAACTTGAGTTTTCGAACATTAAATTCAGAGCTTAGCTCTTAAAAACCAGATTAAATCTTCAGAACCGGTTGAGCTTCTCGATTTGCTCCAGGATCCTTGGTCCTCCTGAATGGATGGTGGTGAACAGTGTGTGTGTGTGTGTGTGTGTGTGTGTGTGTGTGTGTGTGTGTGTGTGTGTGTGTGTGTGTGTGTGTGTTGTGTGTGTGTGTGTGTGTGTGTGTGTGTGTGTGTGTCAGGCTCCGGGACGCTGTGTGCCAGCTGGCAGTGCCTGGAGCCCCCCCACGGCCCCCCGCCCAGCCTGGCCGTCCAGTTTGTGGGCTCCGGGACGTCGCTGTCGGGCCTGGAGGTGGAGCTGGTGGGAACCCGGTTCCGCATGTCGCTGGTCAAGAAGAGATTCGCCACAGGTGATTCTGAAGTGGCATCTGCTGTTTAAATGTGTTACTCTGTCATACTAAATATCAATCTGATTAAATTTAACTATCAAGTATTTGCTTTCAGGTTTCGTTGCTGTTTTTATTAGATTTTATTAATATTGACGCTGTCGCTTTAAATTTTGACTGAGCGGTTTCATCTTCTAAACTAAAACGTAATTTTAGCAGAGTTGGGTCTCTACT
Organism: Micropoecilia bifurca; assembly: GCA_903067075.1. Taxonomy (NCBI): domain Eukaryota; kingdom Metazoa; phylum Chordata; class Actinopteri; order Cyprinodontiformes; family Poeciliidae; genus Micropoecilia; species Micropoecilia bifurca. The sequence continues at coordinate 7,372 of CAEGAF010057722.1, read as the reverse complement.
GGTGTATTAAAATACATTTGTCACATTTTCTAATCTGTTGTGGTGTGTTTGACTTTAATCTGGATTATTTTGCTGTACAGGGAAGTACATGGCCGGCTGCTCCCTGTGACCCGCCAGGTTCTGATCGGCTCCTCGCTGCTGCATCGCGGTCAGTGGTGAAGGACACTGTGCACTTACCTCTGACACGTCCTGCTGTTTTAGGACCAACCATTTTCTTCTTCTTCTTCTACTGTTTCTCTCCGTTTGTGGTGCGTTTTCCTGGAGAGAAACTGTTTTTACTGAAGCTTCTTTGTTCAGACTGTGTTGTTTGGATCGAGAAGCTGGAAATTAAGCTGCATCTCTTTATGTAAATTATTAAAAAATAAAGTAAAAAAAAAAGCTGCTGCCATGAAGTTAGGGTATTTAATTAATGTAAATACTGTATCTTTGTATCAACATTGTGATCTTCTATCAAACTGTAAAGCAGAAACTTGTTTTAAGTAGAGGTTTTTGTGATGTTCAAAATTGATTACATAATAAACAAATGTGCTTAAACCATTTGGGTTTACAACAATTTATTACACTTTGTGACCAAGTACAAAATACAGTGAAACTATGCAGTTTATTACAGACAATCATCTGTCCTTAGGCTAGTTAAAGTGGAGTTGAGAACAGGTTTAAAAACACACAATAAATTCAGTATACGTGTGAGAAGAGACTAGTTCAATAAAAAATAATCTAACAGCTTTACAAAACGTTACAAAGTACACAGAAATAATTTTCCTCCAAAGCACTTTAAGGCAAATTACTGTGACAGGCACAAGTTACTAAAAGCCTTAAATAACTTAAGACTCTTGTTGCTACAACAAAATCATCTGAGGGAAAATAAAAAATAATTTCAACACAAAAATTCCATCAATTCAGATTAGCTCATAAATAGAATTTTTTTTGTTTGTTTTTGTTTCCAGACACCTTGGTTTACTGCGGCGCCGCAGTAATAAACCGTTTTACACATTTAACATCAGGTTGGGAACAGATTCGCCTCTTTCAGCTACACAGCAAAGCGTTTCCTTCTGACGCGACGGCATCAGAGACACCAGGCATTTTCTACATCGTATAAACAGATTCATCAGGTTCTCTGAAACGAGGCGCTGCGTTTCCTACCGGGTCAGAACAGAAGACGTCAGCAGAGCCGCAGCGAGAGGTTGGAGGTTCTGCAGGCTCCACCTTCTGTCAACACGGATCGTTTGACATCCTGCCTCCTTTCTGTTGATTGATCTGGAATATTTCCAACTCCAGAGCAAGTGACATGCAGAGTCCCTTGCAAAACTATTCACATCCATCATCATTTTTTTACTTTAGCAAAACGGAAACATCTAAAAAAAAAATCCACAAATAAAAATCTGAAAAGTTCAGCATGGATTTGTATTCAGCCCCTAGATAAAGTCCAGTGACTTTAATCAAATTATGTTTTAGTGAAAGTGGAAACTAATCAGCATAAATTTATCTGTTTTCTGAAAACCTGAAACCTACCAGGAAAGAATTAGTCATGTGATCCACGTTTGACCTTGAGAAAGTTGAATTTAACGCGCCATGTAGGAGAAAACAGCAACAATATTCTATTCAGATAAAAAAAAAACACCTGCTCTGACACGCGGCGATGGCACCATCATGCTGTGGGGACAGTTTACATGCAGCAGTTACTGGGGCAACACAGGAATCGTTTAGATCAGGTGTGAAGACATTTTTCATGACTGGGGCCAGAATCCCACTGCTGAAAATACTTTGGGCTCAAAACTGTATTTCCAACTTAAAATAATTTTGTGTTTTCAAGTTTTATTTACTCAGGAATGAATTAAACAATAAGTTAATGAAACAAAGTGACAATGTTTTCGAATTGATAAAAAGCAGACAAGTTCCTGACTTTTTGTTTATTTCTCCAACAAAAATGAGATCTTGTATTAGCCAAATTTAACAGATGAAATAAAGTGTTAAATTTGTCAATGAAATCCTTAACGGAGAAAAAATTTACAAGAGACCGCAGTTTGAATTGTTCCACAAACGGCCCCCGGGCCACATGTTGGACACCCCTGAATTGGCTCTAAATACTTTCATATTTAAATCATTCTGAGAATGTCTGGACTTTAATTTTCGGACGAGTAAAACTGATAGTTAAATCAGGGGGACTGATTACAAACACCCATGTTTTCAGATTCTTCCCATCTAATAAATGATGAACTCTGGAGTGAAAACGTCTGCAAGGCAGAACAGAAATGTTGAGGTAAAAATCCAGCTTTTCCAAACTCTTGGCTGAAAGTCCTTTGGGTCCCTAGGCTGCATGTTCTTACATCCTCTGACCCATTTCTTCTTTTTCTGTATTGTTTTTTAGCGTGTGTTCGCTACGAGGTGCAGCAGAGGCATCAGGGAGAGAGAGAGAGAGAGCGAAGGCGCTCTGAGCGTTTTGAGGTTTGAAGACGGTACATTCATACTGCGGTTGAGGCACAGCTGAGGGGACAGGTCCAAAGTTAATCTAAGGCACTCAAAGGACACTATGGCACAACAGACTCGGATTTAAAGAAAAAAATAACAAAACCAAAAACAGACAGAGCACAAAAACGCCACGGTTTAGAAGTTAAACATCCAATATGAGAAGCTACTGAGCAGAAGAAATTCACAGTCCCAACAAAAACGGAAAACGACGAGATTCGTTACACCCCTGTGAAACGACAGCCAATAAAAACCGTGTGTGTGTGTGTGTGTGTGTGTGGGTGGGGGGGGGGTTCACCATCTTTATAAACATTTCTACTGCTTCTGCACTCTTCTCTATTTACATTGCACTCGTTCTGCTGCTCCCGGTCCGACCGGACCGGACCTCACATTTCCTGCAGCGGGTGGCCTATTTCAATCCTCTCCCTCTTCACCGCCGGCTCGGCCGGAGCGCCGTCGCCGTCCAGGTTGCTCATCTCGTCTGAGAACGACGCATCTGAGGGAGAGGAAGAGGATTCTCCGTTTTTTTTGGTCTGGCCTTTAGAACGCGTTGCTACGGCAACCGGGGTTTCATAAAGCAAAACGCTTACCTTTCTCCAGGAGCGACGGCATCATGGAGCTCAGGTCGCTGAACTGGAGGTGAGATTAGAGGGAGAATTTGTAAGCAGGACAAAATAACGAGACTTTAGGCCAACGGTGCTTTGCTAATAGTTTTTAAATACGTTCTAGTTGTTTGCATCCTGTCAGCGTTTAATGTTTTCTTACTGGAATTATGGTGCAAACCAGAGCAGCACCAGTGGCTTCACTGTTAAAATCTATAAAGTGTGGCATGTTTTTACTTTTATACCTATGGCTCCATGTGGCAGAACGACAGAAGAATCAAGAGTTATGAAAACTTCAGCATGTGTTGCAGGTGGAGCTGTGCATCATCATCATCTTCATCATTAAAATCTGAGGATGATTTTAATCAATTTGGTTTTCTTCACTTTTTTTCCTTAAGAAAATGTTTACCAACATTTGACTTGATATAAATTCAAAGTCAAAATAATTAGAAGTCATCTAGTCAAACACAGATGGTAGATCTTTGTTTGCCAACGTTGCTATGGAAACCCAAAGAATGTATTAATGGAAAAAAATAACCCTAATTTTCCACAAATTGAACAGGAACTTTGATAAAAACCGATTCGCCGCCCCACTCTGACCTCTTACCTCTCCCATCACCGCTATGGGTGTCTCTCCGGTTGCCTGGGCAACGCGGTGCTCCACCAGGTAGAACATGTACTCGTCGTAAAGCAGGCGGATCAGGTGGAACGAGCCGAAGCTGGCGGCGCTGCGCAGAGTCAGGTCTCTGATCACCATGGAGCTGCAGGCAGAGAGACGAACCGTTACTCACCGTTGTTCTCCGTTATCCTGGATTTCGAGGGAACGGCCTCAGCGCCGCGCCGCACCTGTAGAAGGACCACTTGAGCAGGAACTGGCGGGCGGCTTTGGGGAAGCTGGGGCTGCCCTGGTGCGGCTTCAGGACCTGAGACACCACGTTGTCCAGCCAGGTGGCCCACTGGTCCAGCGAGCTCTGCTGCTGCAGGGTGACCTTGAAGTCCTGCTCCAGGCGCTGGACCACGCCCTCGTCACACTGGCAGACCCAGGACGCCTGCTCCTGTTGGACAGACCCGGGGCCGGTCAGCGGGGGGCCGCCGGGGGCCGCCGGGCCTCCTGGGGGCGCAGCTCACCTGGACGTTGGCGAAGTCCACCCTGTTGAGGTCGGAGAGCATCTGGTTGATCTGGGAGGTGTTCTGCAGGACGGCGCGGGCCGCCTGGGCCAGGTGGTTCAGGCTGGTGTAGCGCCTCAGCGTCTGAGCGAAAGCACTGACCACCGCAACCTGCACAGGAAAACACAGGAGGAACCGGCTGCTGAAACCATACGACTATCATCACGACTCAAAGAAAGAACAACTGCTGAGAGAAAAACAAACATTTTGCAGAATTGACTTCAGCTTCACCTCCTTTAAATTCTGCACAGAAAATTCCATTAATCCAAATATTAATTGGTTAAATGAAAATATAATCAGCTATAAAAAGAAGTTTTGGTTTTTTTAAAAAACATTTTTGCAACAAATGATCAGCGTTCACTAACAACACCAAGTTCTCGCATTTTAGGCAACTATACGTTTATTTTGTTATTTAAAAAAGAAATTAAGTTATTTGTTTACGAATTTTAACGCATTTCTAATTCTGTATAAAAAAAAAGGCTCAAGTGGTCAGATGAAAAATCTGAAGGAGGAATCAGTTTTCTCTCAACTGATGAATCATCAGAATAATCAATAGTAAAATAATTGTTAGCTGCAGCTCTGGCTGTAGTTAATACCGGGTCTAATTACCTAATAATCAACGTAAAATGTCTTTCTGGAGGTTTCGGTTACCTTGGTGCGAACGATCTCTTGTGGGAAGCTGGTCATGGCCGTCGTCAGCCAACCCTCCAGACTCTTGGCGAAGTTTCTGATGGCCTGAGTCAAAGTGCCTGAAGACGCAGAGCAGCCTGGATTACCAACCAGACGCATCCAACAAACGCAGAGTCACATCGCAAAACGCTAAACCAAACTCATCATCACACCATCGATTTGTGCAGCAACATGGGAGGATTTCATGGACGCATTTGAAATAAAACAATCTGCTTCCTGATTGTGTGTTTGTCCAGTTAGATTGACGTCCAGCGTCTTGTGAGCTGAAGCTCAGCGAGCATTTGGACATGGTGATCACAGGAAAGAGCAAACAGCTTCATGGAGGTCAGGGAACGTCGCGGATTTGGAAAATATTATCAGCCTTCTGGAAATTTCAGAGCTAAGCTGAAATTTCTGTAAAGAAAGACCCAGACTGTAGCTAAGATTAGTTTTTTCTAATCTAGCAGCAATACTCCCTCCTAAGAGATTCTAAGGAGTTTAAATCTAGACAAAATAAAAATTTGCTATTGAAATATAATCAATAAAAAATTAATCAACAATATGATGGCACTTAACAAAACGAAATGTTTCAATTATTGACTGTTCTATGATTTTGTGTTTTTATGACATAAAGCACTTTGAAATAAATGCCTTGTTGTTGAAAGGTGCTATATAAATTTGATTTGAATCAAGTATGAATTTAAAATGTCTTTTCAAACAGTAAAACCTTACAAACACAGTGTGACATCATCACTGCATCACTTAATGCTGGACAGGCTGCAAGAGCTGCTGATTATGGCCCTAAAGAATCTGATAAAAACTATGTCAACCAGCAGGTCAGAGGTCAATCAGAGCCTTTGTGCCATGTGGAGCGTGAAGCCACTGACTGGGAACGGGGCGCAGCACGTCGGGGATGAGGATCTCCACCAGGGCCTGGTACAGGATGTGATCGCAGCTCCTCATCCATAGCCGGACCGGTTCATATTTGCACAGAGATACCAGCGTCTCCCTGGGAATCACTTGCTCCAGGTCATCATCGCTGCACAGAACACAGAGGAACCTAAGCGACATGAAAGCTGCTGCTCTGAACTCGGGTGGGTTGAAACCCCCAGAGAGCCGTTTCCGTCTGATCCCACCTGCTGGGGATGGATGAGCTGCTGTCACTAGATGGCGCTGCTGCGTTCCAAAAGTTCTGCCAGAAATTCTCCACATAGTGGAACTGCAGATTCATCACCACATCCAAAGTAGCCTGCAGGAGAGAGGGGGGAGGAGGGGGGAGGAGGGGGGGAGAAAACACACAGAGCTGAGCCATGGCAACCAGACACACAACAAAGTTTCTCCAGGCAGGCAGGCGGGCGGCAGCCTCAACCTGGGTCCTCCTGCTTCCACAAAAACGCAGCTCCCTGCACATTAATCATCCACAGAGTCCATGAAGCAGCTTGACAGATTCGTCTTCCTGCTCTGAGTGACCTGAGCTCACCTGCAACGTTTCTTTCCCGTTTCCTGAGCTCGAGTTACGGAGGCGGCGTTGTGAGCGTGTCGGTGAACGTAAAGGCAGCAGAGGGACAACCTGGATCTACAGAGATCACAACTTTATAACGCCTTGGCAGTCAGGCCAGACGAGTCTCCTTCAGGGGGAAAAAACTCCCAGATATCATCTGTTTATTTAGTGTTTATCTGCGTTACTAAAGTGCCCAGAACACGCCGAGCCTCTTCCTCCTCTTCCTCCGTGCAGCACGGCGAACGCTTGCAGCGGGATCCTGTTACACGGCAGCGCAAGTCTCGATCACATGATATGTTTTTTTTGCTTCCTCTACGCCCGTCGCCATGGCAACCGTGTTTACAGTTGCCCCCGGCAACAGGTCAAACACAGAGCTTCCAAAACAAAAGGAAGAATTTCCCCCGTTCCCTCCAAACGAGCACATTCTGCCTTCCTCCAAAGCCAGAGAGGGAGAGGGAGAGGGAGAGGGAGAGAGAGAGAGAGAGAGAGAGAGAAGGGGGGGGGGGAGCGAGCGGCTCGTCCGCCTCGCAGCTTTCTGTCGACGCAGGAAAAACAACAACGACGAGCCAAAAGAGAGCGGAGGAGAAACCGAGTCGCCGAACCTCTGAGATCCGCTGGCTTCACAGAAATCAAAGCTGAGGTTTGAGTGTTTTTACACCAAAACGCTTCACTAAACTTCTATGGCTTCAAGCCCAGCCAGGGCAAAAAAAAAAAAAAAAAACTGTTGTGTTACCATGACAACAGGAAGAGGAAGGGGGGGGGGGGGGGACAACAACAAAAACAAACGGGTGCATCTCAATACATAGGATTAGGCCTGTCACTAGGGCTGTATAGTAATATTGATATTGCGATATATATCTATTTTCTTTCCCAGAAAAAAATCGATATTTATCTGCAAGTATCGTAACATCCAACTGTCACCTTGCTCACTCACTGCTTGCTTCACCAGGTCATCAGGCTTAGAGTG
>CAEGAF010057700.1:0-14527 GCA_903067075.1 Micropoecilia bifurca | reverse complement strand
GGAGAAAACCCACACATGCACAGGGAGAACATGCAAACTCCATGCAGAAAGGCCGGGGCTGGGAATTGAACCCAGAACCTTCTTGTTGCAAGGCAACAGCTCTACCAACTGCGCCACTGTGCAGCCCATTCGTGTAATATTCAAACATAAAACTGAATTTTGTGTCTTTATAACTCTGATGTTGATGATTTATTTAAATCTCTCTAGGTGTAATGTATCCGTATTCAATTTTTGCTGATGATCTGAGTAAATGATCCAAGCACAATGTATAAAAGTACAAAGTTTTGCAACTCACAGTGCATGAAACGTTTCTGTTTAACTTGGTTTAGTTTTATTTATCCCAGCATCTATCTGGCATATCTCAAGGCAGAGCACATGGAAAGGTCAGAGGCTGATGCACAGAAGAGAAAAGCCCAACAATTTCTCCTTGAGTGAGCTCTAAGTGAAGGTTTTATAATAAATCTCAATACACAAGACTTAGCAAACACCTTGAGATGATTGAATTCAATTACTGATTATAAAAAAGCTTTACCTGTGTTGTTGTTGCTTTAGGGTTAAAAGCATCCTTTTCTTGTTTATGGAGTATTCCCATTGATGATGCATTTAGAAAACCCAAGGAGGCCTAATGTCTTTTTCATCTGTGATTCAAAGCTAATGAATCACACTCATTAATCATTTTAGGGTGTTAGGTTTTTTTTGCTGTTGCTTTAATTTTTACTCTCTTGGCAGAGTTTGAAAAGAAAGAAACAAAGCTGCTGAACACATGAAAAATCAAAGCACATATGCTTGGACTGCTCAGAGTTGTGAAACTGTGTCGTCTGTTATTTGAACAGAGCCCAGGAGAAGAAATGAGGCTTCTGAACGCTTTGTTAAATCTGCTAAATGTTGCAGTTCAGAAGAAGATGCTTTTTTTTTTTTTTTTTTTGCAGACATTCTAAGAATCAGTTCAAAGAAATGCCATTTGACATTCAGCACTGCAGTCTTAGGATAAAAGTTAAAACTTTGCATCTGACTTTACAAAATGTCACTTTTTATTTTACTGTTTTAGCAAACTTTAGAGGGGAATGGTGGAGTTGATCGAAAGAGATTTAAGCATTTTTAGATAGTTATTGAGTTTATTATCCAATAATAATTAGAAAATATACATGATGTCTACTTATTTTGTCTTGTTTGAGTTTTGGCGTTTCACACATGTTCAGTGAGGTTAAGATGTCTAGAATTTCAAAATTTCAGTCAGAAAAATGCTCCATCATCCTGGAAAATCCAGAGAGCATCACTGTGTTGCCACCAAACCAAAACAGAAGAAAACAGTTTTCACAATATGTTTTCAAGGCACTTTAAATCCCTAAACTTAGACTTATTATTAAGTTATTTCTCATGACTTATGCTAAAATATAGATTCAGAAATATCTGAAAAGGCTTAACTTTGGCTCACTTGTAGAAACTGTAATAAAGCTTTTTGTAATAAATGATTTGCATCTGATTAGTCAGCAACGTAATTTAAATACAGCTACTTAAAAAAGCATTTATACCTCTTGAACTTTTTCATATATTATGACAAAATTACATTAAATTACACATGTGAGCTCTATTTACAAACTATGCTACTTCTGAAGGCAATTTGTTGCAATTCATTTTATTTTGGGGGTATCACAGTAAAGGACACCTCCACCCTTTTCTATTAATTTGAAAGCTTCACAGGTTTACACTAATTACTTCATAATTTCTGTTGAACAATCTCATAAAATCACAATTAAATAAAGTTTGTAGTTTCCATGTGACAAATCGTGGAAAGCTTTGAGGTTTATTAATACGTTTGCAACGCACTGTGACAAGAACTGAAGTTTGCAAAACTGCCAAAACTTCTGACCAACGCTGTAATTTAGTTCCAACATTGTTTTATTTTCTTTGTCAATAAAAACTACAGTATAAATATTCTGCATTTACATCAGGCGATAAAGCAGCAAGTCTCATAACATGCTCCAATAATCTACCTACTCTAATTACTACAGCAATCATAAAATGTCAGAATGAAAGGCAATATAAACAAAGCATAACATTCGAGATGACAATATCGAGCTGATTAATACGGCAATAATGATTCTCCAAGGCTAAAAAAGTGCCAAAAAGTTTCCCAATGAAATTTAAAAGTTACTTCATGTCTTTAACAGCTCCTTTGTTAATGATGGCAAACAAACAAACAAAAAAAAGATGAGAAAATGGTTTATTAAAACAATGGAGATGTTAGTGTCTGATCACAAAAAGGAGAGATATTTTTATCCAAATCTGTGGCTGATAATGATGCAGCCTTAAGAAATAACGTCTAAGCTTTCAAAAATCTGCACTAATGTGATGTGAACCATGTGGCAGAATTAATCTAATAGACTTATAATCTGGTTGGCGGAACCAATCCTCGCAAGATAAGGGGCTCTAAATTGAGTCTGATCGGTCGCAGCGTCACATTGGACTCGAACGTGAAAAAATATCTCCCAATAAGATCTGAAAACAACACGGAAAAGGCAGCAGAGCGAGCAGATGCTCAGATATACGGTACAGTGAGATACAATCTACGCCTGCTTTCAGCTCCCTCACGTGTGTCTGTCAACAAAGTGTTTTATCTGCGGCGGTTTTAAAAAAGAAGCGCGATATATTGTAAAAACATCTCCAAAAAAAAACCCAAAACCCGCCACGGTGCAGTTTTATCCCCCCCACTTATAAGATTTAACGTCTAGTAAACAAACGTCTTTCTGTTCTTCAGATCCTGGAGTTTTACTCCCACATTTGGTATGTTTACGTTGTTGACCCTTATTTGACATTTTCTTTGATATGATTACAGCCGCTCCCGCTTTCCCTTTTCTCCTCCTCCATTATGGAAAAAATTATTAACATCTGCTACACAGACATCAGGAGAAGTCATGCGTGCCTTAATGGCCCCTTGTTTAGTCATTTATGGGTAAGCATGTCATTATTTTAGGATTTACGATCAGCCAGATAGAGAATGCGTTCTCCCAGAGTTTCACCTAGCAATTATTTATTTTGATTTTTATGGCAACAAAGTTTCCTATCCTCCCTCACTTTCCAATTAATGCTGACGATCAAGCATGTCTTAGTGCTTCACTTGAGCTAGTTTTTCTTTTAGCTGCGTAAACTGTTTGTCCTTTGTTGGAGTTTAAAACCTTTTCTAAGCAGACTGCAATGCTTTGCGAAAGTATTTGTTCAAACTTTTATACATATTTTTTATATTTCAGCCACAAACTTCAATGTATTTTAATTGGATTCAATGTGATGGACAATAATAAGGTTGATAACGATGCATTGTTTTCAATTTCTCTTCACAAATAAATATCTGATAAGAGTAGCTTGCATGTGTGTTTAATTGAATACCCTAAATTAATTATGAATGCAATCAGTCTCCAGGAGTTACCTATTTATTGAAGAGTCCAGCTGCTTGTAATTTGATTTCAGCAAACAGATTTATTCTGCTTTTGCTTGTTTTTCACTCTTAAATGTTGTAGATCACCACAAAAAATATTATCATTAAACAAAAATAAACAGAGGAAATACAAATTAATTGGATTTTACAGAGATTTACTGAGATGAAAGGCTACAAAACTGTTTCTAAAGCTTTGGGACTTCCAATAAATCACATTTTCCACAATTGGATTAAACTATGAAGGGTGGTCAACCTTTCCAGGACAGATTTCAGTAAAGTTAACCCAAATTCATTTATGCAGCAGGACAATGGAGTTACATACATAAGTACGTCGATCTAAAAATGTCTTAAAATTAATAAGAATAGACTGAAAGTTTTGGAATGGCCTACTTAAAGTCGAGACTTAAATCTGATCATGATGCTTTGGTATAACCTTAAATAGGCTGATTATGGTTGACCAGCAGCTGAAATAAAACAATTAATCAAAGGGTGAGACAAAAGGAATATAAAATACTATTTGGCCGTAACCCCAAACAAGTTATTAGGTTTAGGAGGCAATTACTTTTTAAGCATAGGCCCCGGTTGGTTTGTATAGCTTTTTACTTTGACAAATTAAATCATCATTTTAAAACTGCACTTTGTATTTAGAGAGATTATCTTTTTCTCACATTGAAATCAGATTAAATGCCTCAAAATAGGCACACAGCTATATTTATTTAATCATAATATTATTGAAAAGTTATTAATTTCATTAAATGAATAAAGATTAATTACACAAACTGATGTTTTAAAACAGGTTTTTAATTGGGACGATTTTTCGCTTACATAGGAAAATATGTCATTTAAGATTTGATCAATAAGAAAATGTGAGTTTAAAGAAACGTATAAGTTTAAAAAAAATGACCAAGTGATCAGAAATATAATCTAATTTTTAAATAAACTCTATGCAAGGCACTAATACTTCTCCTCAGCACTTTAAAACAAATGGAGAAGCCCGACGCTCACAGATTGTTTTCTTTTGATTTGACTCAAGACGTATCAGATGTGCAAAGCCATCCACACTTTTAAGATTTTTGTTTGTAATCAAATAAACGTCCTTTTTGTTCCATTTTACAAAACCTTTTCAGTGTTCTACTAATGTAAAAAACAACACAATTTTGCAGTTGCAGTGTTTCCATTGAGTAACAAATGAAATTAAAATCATGTGAATAAGTTGGTTCATCTGATAAGTCATTAAGAATCATAGAGATGGATGTAGACATTTAGATGAGAGATTCACCTACTAGCCATAAGAGGAGACGTTGGCATCTTACTCGGGCGTTGAAGCAGCAAACTCTTTATATACGATATTGTGGGAAAATTGTAGTTTGCGATTTTTGCAGAAGAGCGATGAATTTAATGCGTACAAATGACAAACTCAACTTCTGAGGAACGTTGTGGTGTTTGGTGGAACTGGCTGCACATTGTCTAAACAGCCTATAGTGCAATAAATAAGCGCATTGCAGCTGTATGCAAAACAGTGTTTCATCCCAGTGCAATACTTTTGATCAAAATATGCCTTTTTTAAAAAAATTGGTTTCTTGCCATTAATTAAGTTTATTTTTGTAATTCCAATTTGCACGTGTTATTATGACCAGTGGAAAATTTAAACAGCTTCTGTTTGGCAACAAATCCTATCAATATGTTGTAATGTGATGAACTGTGAAGCAGTTCTGTACCTTTGCAAGGCACCATGTACTGAATTCATACCGGTTTCACGTTTCTTTGAAAACGATAACCTAACATTTCCATGTGAATCCTTGCATGCTATGTGCTGCATGCAGTTCATCTCACCTCAGCAGGTAAATGTCTTCATGTTCATTCAGTCCAATCCTGCTGATATCAGAGGAAAGGTTAGTTCAAAGGTACCGTGACAGTAAACCATGACAGAGCCAGATGGATGTGACATGAGCGGGAAAAAGCCATGCAGAGTCTCACGTTAATATATATCTTACGCTTAAGAACTCCAGAAGCTTTTCAATATGGATGAATATTTACAGAGAGATGCATGTTTATGCATCGGTGGCGTTCTGGGTAAACTGTTTCTGACATCCTGTCCCTTCACCCCGGAGCTGCCCTGAGGACGCCGCCTCACTTCGGCGCCATCACGGTACTCAGTCCCTGTAGCTGCCGCTACAACGCTCCATGAATTTTGCAGGGCCTGACAAGAGCAGTTACATCTACAGATGACAAAACCCGCTGCAAAATGAGACTCGACGTGATGTGCACCTGCTGCTTCGAAATGACTAATAGCACATAAGATGAGACAAACGGCTCTCCTGATAATCTCACGTGACAGAATGAGGCATATTTTCAGATTCTAATCTGCGATCTTTAACACGAACAGAGAATAATTCCTCAGATCACCTTTGGCGAGTTTAGGAGAGCAGACGAAGCCTCTGACTGACTTGAACCGAAATGAGGATGCACAGAGAGTGTGTGGGGGGTTCGAATGCAAAAGCCACCATCTGGCATCAGCACGTGGTTGTGCTCACCATGACCAATTGTGTCATTAGATTATTGAATAATTAGAAGAGGGATCATGTCTACTCAGAGAACATGCCTTTCAAATGTATTAGCGTGTGTGACTAATTTCTTCATCACTGAGTTATGTATCACAGGAGCGGCTTTGGGGGGGAAACGTCTGAAAATGAGCTCAAATAAAACCAGCAATCCCAGCTTTAGATGGGTGAAAATTATTAGTGTCGATGTAAGAGTCTAAATACCTGGTTTTGTGTATATTCCCAGCTTCTCCAGTTATCTTACAGTGGTAAAGGAGTGAGTTTAAATGTGCATCGTGTTGATCTGGGCAGTGACGAAGGTTTTATTGACTTTGTCTTTGGCGATGGTGTCACTAACACATCAGGTCTATGATGCCTCTTCCTGCTTAATCACCCAGTTTGGTCAATCCTCTCAAGAAATTACTGTACATGATCACTTACTGTATTGATATATAATACAAGCATATGACTTTTTTAATTTATTGGTTTATTTACTTTGTTGCATCCCATAATGCATTGCAAACCTGGCTACATTAAAACATCTGGCTGAAGTTTGCACCAGATACCTGTTACCTGTGTCAGATTAAGATTGGATGACATTCACACCATGAACAAACCGCTCCAGAGTTTGTTTGGAAGCTTTTAATGTTTCCATTGAGGTTGTTTTGGTCCACATCTTGGAGCGGCTACTGTTTTATATCTACACAAATAAACGTACCAAAGTTGGTTTTAAATAAACCTACCACCTTATCTTAATTGTCTAAAGTGATGCTGTGTGTTACACAAATGTTTAGAAACTATTTTTCAAAGAGCATATTTAAGGCTGTTAAAGATAAGACAACTTTGATTTTGAGGTCAGCAGTTGGTTTGACTCTGATTACAACTTTTTTCTTCAAGCTTAAGTTCTTACAGGTGTTATCTGCAGCAGGTAAGATACTAAATACTCATAACTTCTCCTTTGAACCCTACCTAAAAACAACCCTGCTCTTTTAGCATAACACATAAGATATGTGACAAAGATTGTTTTAATGTCATAGAAGTGGTGGTGTCATCAAACAGTGCTGAAATTTAATTTTAAAGTTTGAAATTAAGATGCTTCTTCCACTAATCCTAAAGGAGAAAATTAAATAATGTTAGATAACCTAAAAGTTAGACAAATTCTTCAGCCTCTTTATATAACAAAATAACGTTTTGAATTAGCAGTCATCAGACACTTCCATGAAGTTTACATATGTCTTCCACTGTAAATGTAACATCGGCTGATCTGTCACGTGCTGAAGTTCAGTGAAAGTAAAACAACTAAAGTTAAGGTTGGGGACTATTTTTTACATCACGTATTTCATTTAAACAATTTACACAAAGAGGGCAGCACAAACAGAGACAAATAAGATGCCATCTAACTCAATTAAGTTAATGTAAAAACAATACTGCCCCAGTGCATATTATAATCTAATCCTATTACAGTTTATTTAACGTAGTTTAAGCCAGGCCCAGTTTAACTTCTCAACACTCCTGTTTACATTCATTTCTTCATTGCTTTTTTTTGCTTTTTTACCACACTTACATTGTCAAACGCTTGTTAATTAATATTTGACAAAAATGACCAAAGTAAATACAAAAATAACTTTCAAAATATAAAATAATTTATTAGTGGAAAAAATGTATACAACTCAACGTAGCTGTTGTAAAAATATATTTGACCCCCCTTTTTTAATCGTGAACACATTTTTATTTTCATACTCGCTCACTTTGTTTGTTTCTACTGACTTGTAGAAACAAATCAGTAATTACACTAGTCAATATTAAAAAAACCCCAAAAGAATAAAACAAAACTAGACTAGACATTAATGTTGTTTTGCAAACAATGAATTAAAATTGATAAGTTTGGAAGCAAACCAGCAGGAAGCAAATCTATTTAGTTTACATTTAGCATCCACAGCCATTCCGGTAGGGGGCGGTGATGCACCAACCGCCATTAAGAAGAAGAAGAAGAAGAAGAAGAAGAAGAAGAACAGCGAGCATGTGACGATGTTGGGAGTAAAACTCACCGAAGTAGTAAAGATGAGAACATTCACATCAGTTTTCAAGGAAATATATTTTGTTAATAACCCTTGAAAATTGTTTATTTTGTGGTTGGACTCATTTTATATGCTGGTACAAAATCCTCCAAGATGAAAGATGGAAGTTCAACAAAGACAAGAACTCAAATTCTACACAAATAAAACCGGAGGTAAAGCAAATCACGATCACTCACACTAAGTAATGAAAAACTAAAACAAACACAAAAAAACTAGTGCATATTCTACAAGTTTGTTTCATATTTTATTCCTGATTAGTAAGTAAGGAAAACAGATGGAAATAAAAGGTTTAAGTGATTCTTAATTAATGTTGACCTTTTAGCAAGTGGATTCAATATGTCGCTACCAAACAGATTCAGGGGTAAAATTATGAAAAAACATTTTGCTTCAGGCAGGAAATGCAAAATGAACAGCAGTTGACAGAATATCTTTGAATGAAGACAAGAGAAAGTTTAATGCAATTATGGTACGAAGTGGACATTTCTGAAATATAGTTGAAAAAAAAAGGCAAAATGCATTAATTTGAGACGGATTTACTCTAAATATTTACACGATTGTGCTTTGGTAGGACAGCTGTTTTGATTTGCATTGCTGGTTTGAATGTTTTCCATACTACGTGCTTTCTTACAATGCTGTGTTGACAGTTTGTGGTTTGTGCTGTGATCACTGATGTTTTGTAACACCTACCACAAAGGAAAGCATGCAGACGATGCTTTGACCTTTGCATCTACGTTTGATTTTGCTTCCGTTAAGTGACAGTACGTGACAGTTTTGTGCTTCAGAATTTCAGCCAGCTGCTAAGGAGATTGTTCACCGCTGGCTATTATGTCTTCCACATAATCACCAGAACTATTTCTGTTCTAGTTAAAGGCCCTGATGACCTTTAAACTCTGAGTGCTTTGGACTGTTAAATGAACAGTCGCCTTTATTGCATGTTACTCCTCTAAATGAATCCAGGGTTTGACATTTGAATGCAACTCTGCACAGAGAAAAATCTGGTCATCACCTTTTGTATTCTTTTAAAACCACAATATAAAATGTTGAACTAATGTGTCAGGTCTTATGCCTGTTCCTTTGTCACACTCGCAGCCTTGAGAAGCATTTTGACAAGCGCTCAGACTCCAAGTTGTTCTGGTTTTGTAGCATTTCAAGCTTCTTGTTGAAATGATTTATGCTGTTTACACAGATGTTGCTCAGATCCAGATTTTTCATTCAATTACAAAATCTGTCTTGCTGTTTTTAATTATGGCAATGGAAGGATCTATATTCCTCCACAGCTATACTTCTCAGGCCACATTAACACTTGGGGATAATATGGCCACCCAAATCTGCTGCCAGGATGTCCATCCTCATTCAATTTCTTTTCTGTCTCATATTTAGTGGACAGATGATGGTTTCATCGATTGAACTGGACTCCATAATGTAAGATTATCTCAAACATCACATCTGAAATTTTGACACAGATTTTTATAATTATATACAGTTTACCCATTATGTGTTTTAAAGAGGAAACCTTATATGTAAAACTGAATTCTGCTCATTTTTGTACTTCGGTTCAGGTCGTCGGTGCTTAAAAAAATAAATAAAAATATCACTTATCAATTTTATTGAAATAAGTTGATGTTTTTTGGTGTCTGGAAAATGAGCCATGATTATGAAGTTACAATCAGCGGGGATTACCCTGTTACCTAGCAACCCCAGCCGAGTCCTTCACCTCACCTAGCAACTGAAGTGGAACACATTTGGTTAGCTGGTTTTACTGCTGTATATTGTACAATGGCTGCTGGAAAAATATGTTTTTATTGTTGACGTACCATTTGGAAACCACTTCTTGGATTCTTGTTAACGTGTGGCTCTACTCCAACAAATAGAGATATTTAAAACCAATAATCATCGAGACCAACTGATATGAAACGCTTACGTTTTTCAGCCATATTGTCCACCCCTAGTATCCCATGAGTGACTGTTTCAGCTACATTGCCGTCTATCTACCTACATACCCAAGGCTTCCCCCAGAAATCTTGCAAAGCATAGTGGTTGGGCGCTAGGGCAGTCATTCATCAAGCGGCCTGCCGTGTTTTTGAGTTAAAAAATGTTCAAAGTTAAAAGGAAATTTGAAAATATCACTTGATAATTATGTGTTATTGCAATATAGGAAGATTAATATCTGACACAAACTGTAAAGTGTTAAAAACAATGCAAATATTTAAAAAAACGTAAATGGATAAGCAATGCTAAGCCTGGTGGGGGCACAAGTAAAGCTTGGTGGCCTGCCAGGCTTATAATATACTGGGGGAAACCCTGATACCTGTAAACCTCAGGTCTTTGGCAGCTTTTCCTTGCAGAGTCATTGGGAGACTGATGCCTGTCTCCAGGGGTCACTGGCTCATCCAGCCTTCACACAGCAACCCAGCAAAACACTTCCAAAAGCAGGAACTGTCTTTTTATTTTCTTTTTGTTTTAATTATGGATGCCTCTGTCCACAGAGAAGGGCTAACTTGTTTGCTAAGTTTGTCTCACTGCTCATCATTCTCACTTCTTTGAAATGGTAAGCAAACATCCTCTGGGCTTTTACCCTCGACAGCCAAATGGGAGCCTCTGTGGCATAACAGGACAACACATCTTAAGTTGATAAGGCAGATAACAAGATGCACACCCTCCATGCTCAGAAGTGCACACCAGCAGCCACAGTGGCCTTGCACTTGTCTGAAGCTCTCTCAGTCCTCGGAGTATCAGCTTAGCAACACACTCTACCTGCTTTTCGTTCTCTCTGAGGTTTTGTTTTCTTTCCTCTTAAGTAGATAAGTTCTCCTCATGCAGACCTCATGCATTTTTATTGCCATCTGGAGAACACTAACGGGTCATAATGAGGGGGCTTTAGTAGTACAAATCGCTGTGGAAACTCACTCAAAGTCAACTTGACTAATTTGACAGACCGTGACTTGTTGTGCATTTCATCATGTATAGAACGGCGATGGAAATATTCCGACAGCACAGAGAGAGAAAAGAAACCATGGGAAATGGAGATGGCTTGCTAAAATATGCATCAATACATTGTGTGTATGTTTGGGAAAAACACGCAGGCACAAACAATTTTGCTTGACTTGTGCCTCCTTTCTCCCACTTTCCCAGGAGCGCAGAAGTTGATGGGCTGCCCCAGACGCCAGTTGACATTTTGTCCCCAGTCCAAGCAAAGGCAACATAAAAACGTCAGCCAGGCGTGAAACCGGGAGGAACGCCGAGCTCATCCTCTGCCCCCAGCGCGCTCCTCTCGGTGGGGAGTGCAAGGTGAGCAGAACTTGAGCTTGTCATGGCTGCACGCCTCTGACAAACATAAGTAGATGCTAATGGCAAATTCGTGACAGAGCAGAGTCCCACCACCATATGGCTAATTGCCACAACAATATCTGCTGTGTTATTAATCACGTTTTCATAGAGTGCCATGATAATTGGAATAATTAGAAGGGGGAGCAGGCACTGGGATGCTTCAGCAGCATTTTTAGATTAGAAAAAAAAAATATACTATCCTCTCTTCCTTGTCCACCAATGCCTGGTTTCCCGTTTTTGCCCCAAAATGTTCTCCTTCTCGGTCTTTGTATTTCTTGTGGTTTGTAATTCTTCTTTTGGGCCCTTTTCTCCCATTTTTCAGCCTCCTCGCTAATCGCTCTCCAGCTCCCCATTTCCCCATCCTGTGTACAGTTCTGCTGTGGAAAATAGAGCTGATAATTAATGAATACAGCAACTTGCCTGTCATGGGGTGGTTGGATGGGACGTGTTCAGGGGTGTGGCTGGGGCATTTCAGGTAACTGAATGAGGCCATGTGTCCCTCTGAGTCTGAGCACTGAGTGTTCAGGGAGAGGTTAACCCTTTAGATATGCTTCACTTGTGTTTTTGATCTAGTTTCAAGTGCAAATGTCACTGTGCAGCAGAAATAAGACAATGTGCCAATGTTACAAATAAGAAAGCATTGTTGAAGCAGTTTGAGGTTAACGCATGGCTAAGACTCAAAATGTTAGCATTTTTTGTCTGGATTCTAGAACAAATATCTCTATACACTGGAAATAAGAAAAAACTAACCTTTCAGCAATAAATAGGAGCTTGTTTTAAGTCAATAATTCCTTAATATTGATTAACAAGGCACTAGTTCCACTGGCAGATTATATAGGAAAAATATGTTGTTACACAGGTAGATTTTCACATATAACTAGTACTTTTTCATCAATATTAAAGAATTATGTACTTAAAACAAGGTCCTATAGCTTAGTTTTTTCATTTCAAGTGTACAAAGACACAGCTCTGGAAACTAAAAAAAAATAATTGTGTTTTTACGATATATTAACTTTAAGCTGCTTCAACGCTGCTTTCTTATTTGTACACTGCAAAAACACAAAATCTTACCAAGTAATTTTGGTCTACTTTCTAGTGCAAATGCCTAAATACACTTGAAAAGAGAAAACTGAGATATAAGACCTTGTTTAAAGTACGGAACTGTTTTTTAAGACTTTATATCAGTCATATCTTTGAACCATGAATTTAATTCTTTAGATGAAACCTTAATATTTCTAATATATGTCAACATGTAAATGAAAATGTAAAAAAGGCCACCCAAACTTTAGTTTTTCCAACAGTAAATCTGTAAGAAAACTGTAGTAAGACGTGATTATTCCAGACTTTGACTATGTGACCTCAATAAGAACAGAATGAGCATGTTCAAGTATATGCAGGAATTGTCAGTGAATGGATGACAGTGAATGGAAGTAAATGGTATATAAAGTATTTTGTGATTCAGTAATTATTGCAGTCTTTCACAGGATGTGGAAACCCCAGTTTCATTCATCATTTTCTGTGTAAAAGTGGCTCCTGAGGTTCATTCAGACACAACTTTTAAACTTATCCTATTACTGTAGACTTTTTAAAGAGGGAGGATTCACTTGTCAGTTATTCTAAACAAGACATGCTATTTCAGTTCTTTTTCTAACATCGTGAACTTTAACATTTAGAATGGTAACTAACGTCTGTTTTTGAGATGAAGCTTTTTGACTTGTTTGCATATTGTGCAACCCGAACTTGCGGTGGATTTCCTGTGGTTTT
Source organism: Micropoecilia bifurca (assembly GCA_903067075.1). Lineage (NCBI taxonomy): Eukaryota > Metazoa > Chordata > Actinopteri > Cyprinodontiformes > Poeciliidae > Micropoecilia > Micropoecilia bifurca. The sequence continues at coordinate 1,385 of CAEGAF010057700.1, read as the reverse complement.
CTCTCCCAGGAAGACGATCAGCTGTCTTTAATGATTTCCCCCTCAGAGTAAAACATGATTTTCACTCTCTGTAAAATGATACTTTTAAATGATTTGGAAATAAATGTTTAACCCTTTCCAAGCTGATGGGCAGCAAGAGTTACTACTTTAAGGTTCTTGCTGTTGTCTTTACATCAAGACATTGTGTTAAAGTTGCAGTATGTAACATTTATAATAAATAGTTTCCTACATATTTGTTCAAACTGTCACAGTTTGGTATAAAACAGATAATCTGCTCAAAAAAATTAAGGTCTTCTGTCTTCTCCGACTGCCAACTAGAAGCAACCAATCAGAGCCGGGAGGTGGGTCTTAGCGCTGTCCATCTAGCTTGAGTACGCGCTGTACCAATCCACTCTTCAAGTTGAAAAGCAAACTTTATTTTCATCTGAAAATAGGACTTTGGACCACTGTGCAACAGTCCAATCCATTTTTTCCTGCTACAGTTTTTCTTTCCACTTAACTTTCTATGAACATGCTTGTTTTCAGCACTTTGTGGAAAAAAATACATTCTTTAGCAACCTTTTGTTGCTAAATCTTAAAAAATACAATTTTCTGAGACATTGATATAAAGATTCACTCAAAAGAATTTTCTTTCTCCTCTTCCACTAGGTGAAAGTCTTTTCCAGTCTATAACTAAAGTAAAAAGACAGAATTTTAAGTGTCTGAGGGAAACAAATCAAACCAAACCTCAATCACAGTCAAACAAGTAAATTTTTTTTGCTTTCTCATTTCTTTAAGAATCTCTACAGTTATAAAACCTTTCTACTGAATCAATTAGCCTTCTGGACCTTCATTGTACCACTATTTGCACGTTCCTCCATTTTGGCTTATTAACAGTGCAGATGACGACCAAAGACCAAGCTATTTTTTCTTCCTCACCTCCCACTCAGTCACTTTAGGTTTTCACAGCTCGGTCTTCATCATCCTCTCCCTCTGTCACCCGCAGACATGGAGCCTTCAGAGTCTATTAACTCCAGCTGAACCAAAGAAGGTATGGAAAAGTCACAGTCAGGCTTAATGGTTGCCTTTCTGTATTTTCACAAACATCTTCTCTAAATGTGTATTTTCTTGAACTACAAAAAAGTAGAATATGTAAAACTAATTTAAATATTAGTTTTAGATAATTATGGAGTAATCTAGACAGCGTTTGAAGGGTGACTGACTAATCAGCCCAGTTTTAACATCTCAACTGCATTAAAATAAAGCGATTCAATATAAAGAGTAGGGCTGTATAATAATATCTATCGCAATATATATCAATATTATCTTTCCTAGAAAAAAAATCGATATTCATCTGCAAGTATCGTAACATCCAACTGTCACCTTGTTCACTCACTGCTTGCTTC
>CAEGAF010057689.1:0-10485 GCA_903067075.1 Micropoecilia bifurca | reverse complement strand
AATGCATGTCAGCTACAGTTTGGACTGTTTCAACTAAAAGAAACATGTTTTCTCACCACTTCTTTGATTCATTTTGTTCAGCTGTCCACTTTCAGTCTGTGTCCAACCAGAGCAGATATTGTGTAGTTGGTGCTTTTAATCAGTTTTCAGTTAAATTAGTTTAATCCAACTTTATAACAGTCACAAAATGTCACCAAAATCACTCTGTCCCTCTAAAATCTTTAAGAAAATCGCAAAAGTGTATTGAATTGTATTGTTTGCTGAATATCCCAATATATATCGTATTGTGGGCAGAATATTGTGTATCGTATTGTGAGATTATTGTATCACTACAGCCCTATTTATGAGTCTTTAAAATAATGGTTGCATCATTTAGATTATTAAGTGTAACTTTAGGAGCAGTGGGAGTAATTATATCTTTTCTGTTTTACATTAATCAGATTGTGGCGTAACAATATAATTGATGCATTTCCAGTCATTTAGCTCACAGAGAGAATCTCAGTCCATCTGAGTTTTAGCTTCAGTTCTCGAAGAATCATCTTTATATCTGAGATTCGGTCAGGGAGCCGATCTGAGGCGGTGAGGAGCTCAGCTCCCCGTCTGGGTCTCGATTGGCTGATGAGACTTCTAACGTGTGTGTGTGTGTGTGTGTGTGTGTGTGTGTGTGTGTGTGTGTGTGTGTGTGTGTGTGTGTGTGTGTGTGTGTGTGTTTCAGAAGACGCAGACGGTTTGCAGACAGACGGGATACGTGGAGCGGGTGAACTGCACCAAGACCAGCAGACAGGAGTACAAGAGGTCAGGACCTGAAGGGTTAATGAGACTGAAGTTTCCTCTGTCAGACAGAAACACATTTCAGGGATTTTTCTGTTAGGAGATTAAAACTTTCTTCAGTCCATGAGAACTTAATCTCTCAGGACAGGAATGGGAAAAAAATGAGATAAATGTCCTTCCTTCCATATCTGTGTTCTGTCCTCGTTCTCTTGCTTCTTTCCTCATTTCCTTCCTTGTGTCCTCTCTCCACTCCATCCTTGTTTTCCTCTTCCCTCATCTTTGTGAACTTTCCTCCATCCTCTCTGCTTTTCTGCTTCCTGTCTTTCTTCCTTTCTTCTTTTGTGCTTACTGTTCTTGTCTTTCCTTGTGTTTTTTCTTTGTTTCTTTCTTTCTTTCTTTCTTCCTTTCCTTCTGGCATCCTTTCCTTTCATTCCTTCCTTGTTCTTTCCTTTCATTCCTTGTTCTTTCCTTCTTCTGTCCCTCCCTTGTGCTCTTCTTCCATTATCTGCACAGTAAAAATTCCAGTGTTAAATTAACACCCAATAGTGTCTATAAGTGTCCAAGTCAGTTGGTGTTAAATTCAACACTACAGAGTCACATTAACATTTATAATGGTGCTGGTGTTAAAATACATTAAAAGTAACACCAGTGTGGTGTTGATCACAGAACATAATGTGGTGTTAAAAAGTAAATAATTGACCCACAAGGTGTCAATATCAATCAAATCCGGTGGAAAATATTCAAAACAATACACAGAAATGTAAAGTTTTAACTTTTCTTAAACCCATTTCAATATATAGACCAATGTTAATTTAACAAAAAAAATGGGTGTCAATCTTTTAACACTTTCAAAAGTGTTACTTTAACACCAGCTGACTTGGACACATATAGACACTTTTGGGTGTTAATTCAACACTGGCATTTTTACTGTGTGTGTGTTAATTCCTTCCCTCATCTTTGTGAACTTTCCTCCATCCTCTCTGCTTTTCTACTTCCTGTCTTTCTTCCTTCCTTCTTTTGCCCTTACTACCTCTCGTCTGTCTTTGTGTTTTTTCTCATTTGTTCCTTTCTTTCTTTCTGACATCCTTTCCTTTCATTCCTTCCTTGTTTCCTTCCTAAATTCCTTGTTCTTTCCTTCCTCTGTGCTCTTCTTCCATTCTCTGTCTTAATTCCTTCCTTCTATTTAAATATCTGCCATAAATTGGTGTAAATTTATTTCTCCGTATCGGATCTCCTCCTCCTCCTCCCAGCTGCCGCTCCGCCCTGATGGAGGAGCATCTCTTCTGGAAGTTTGAGGCGGCCATGTTGGCTCTGACGGTCGTCTTCGCCGTCCTGGTGGTCGTCCGCCAGCGCTGGCTGGATCGCCTGGCTTCTGAGAAGGTCCGCCGGCAGATCGAGTCCATCTAGGAGGAGAGAGGGTCGGGTTTTTAAATGGATCCGGGTTTGGACCGGACCTGCTGGACGTCCTCCATGGAGCTGGCTGAGTTCACCTCCCTGCCCTCTTCACCAGCGACTGTTTCTGCTAAAACAGCAGAAATAAAAACACTAAACCCGGGACAATGAGACACTGACGTGTCCTGACCCAGGATGCAAACTGTAGATTATATTTTAGTGAACAGAGTTTATAGAGAAATCAGGGAAGGAGTAGTTCGACCTGGATGAGAATAGAAGTGAAACTGACGGAATCTGAAACCTCTTCCTGCTGACGTCAGTCAGGAACTTCCTTATATGGACTCTGGAAGTGACAATTGGCAGCAGCTGTTTCTGGATCTTTTTATTTCAAGATTAAACAATTTCCTGCAGAAATACAAAATAAAAGTCTGAAAAAGACTCAAATCTGATATTTAAACATGCAGTTCTGTTTCAGCTTTCCATTAAAAACTGTTTTTACATCTGTGTTTTGGTCGATGTGTATTTCGGTTCCTGTGCAGAAATTTGACCAAAGTATTTTTGAGCTCTGGATAAATAAACAATTGTCAATTAAAGGTTCATTGGATTAAAATTAATTCAAATCGATTAATACCGTCTGCTTAGACCTTTTTTCATTGTGGTTTCGGCCGCCAACCTTAAGCGAAGCCGTTGATCTAAAAAAACCAAAATGGCGGCTGTATCACAACGGAAAAGAAAAACGGTCCAAACGGAGTGAATTGTGGGATATAAATTGCAGTTTTTCTATTTAGAAATTTAAACACTCGACAAGCTCTTGAAGTTATGACTTTAATACAACTGACTCAAGAAAATGTTAAAATATATTGTTTGTTCTTTTAAATTCGGTATATGGGACAAAAGTTAACCCTTCGTTTTAGAAAGACGAGTTTCTCTTGATGCAAGAAGGCTGTATTTTTTAAGAGATCGTCCGCTTATCGATAAACTTTAGAGTAACTTAATCGATTACTTACATCCCTAAGAGAAATGAGATTACTAAAAAAGTTTGTACCATTGTTTCCTTCCTGTTTCTGTATTTATTGTGTCAGCTCACAGTATAGTCATCTTACCCAAACTCGCGGCGAACTTTTTAGTGTTTTTATAGTTTCAAATCTACTGTGAAGTCTGAAAATGTCTCATTTCTACATCCTGGATGCGCCGGACAGATTTAAAGGTTTGAAATTGGTCAGAACTTGACCTCATCGATCATATCCGCCCATTCTTCACCTGATTGGTTCACGTTTCCTCTGGCTGAGTTCTGATTGGTTGCTGCTTCACTCTGGATAGAAACAAATTTTAAAATTAAAAACAGTGGATGTTTTAATTTTATGTTCCTTTATCAAAGTGTTTCAGCCTCGTTCTATTGTTCTTTTGTAAATAATAGGTTTATGTTGGACGTTTTTTGATTCTCTGTGAAGTTTCTGACAAAATAAAGTGAAGAGAAAACAGTGCGAGTTACCCGATTTGATTTGGTTCAAAATGTCTGTTGCTTTATTATTTCAATAAATACATTACAAATACTGCCAATCTCAGTATTTTGTGGAATTTGATCAACTTTTTTCCAACATCTAAAAGTCTTGGACCAACTAAAGGATGTGGGAATTTAAATTCTCTAAAGCAGTTTGTGAAATTGGATCCCTTTATTTTGTTAAAAAATCCTTTAAAAGCAGCTTAATTGCTTTGTTTGGGATTTTAGACTTATTTTAAGAACCACAGCTCAAGTTCAATGTGAAATTAAGTTCCACACAGGTGGAAATAGGTCAGTGATTCTTGAAAAAATGGACAAAATGGGTTTAAATTTTCCCATAATGTTTTTTTTTGACATTTCTCAAATTTATGTATACGCCAAATAATAATGTTAGATAATAAATATGTCAAATAATGTTTTGGAAATGTAAAGATGCTGAGGTACAGGCTCCCAGTTGCAACATTTATTTTTAAATTACATTTTAAATCAACCTGACCCAGAACGTTCTCATCACCATCTGACAAAAATAAATAAAAAATCATTTTTAATGACCCTGTTAGTGATATTTTTACTCATTTTACAGACAAATGCTTCTCAAGAAACAAAATAAATATTTAAAACAGAAAACCATAAAAAGTCCATCTGATGGAGTTGACACTGCATGACAGAGTTAACACAAAACTGAAGGTGGTGACAAACTAGTGAGAACGGAAAACTTGATACATGTAAAGTAATGCAATTTATGTAAAATACATTAAAATGAATAAACGGCACATTTAAGTGATATTTGACAATAATTTCCCTGAAAGAGTCAGAAAAACTCTGCAGTTGACATCTGACAGAGGTGACAAAAAGCCAAACTACCTCAATTTATATGATGTTATTCTGAAGGAGGCCATCATGAAATCTTTACAATTTACCAAAATTAAGCTTTTATATCACAAGATTTCATCAAAGTTTCATAAAATGTCAGTTGCGGTGTTGACACATCATGATTGTGACAAAAAACTTAGGAATAAAAAGAAGAAAAAACTAAAGAATAACATAAGCTAACCATGGGGTCCTCAGAAGTTCTGCTGCCCCCAATAATGCCTGATTTGTTTTTACATTCTTTTCATTTCTGACGGTGTTGACAAAAACTAGGGACAAATTTCATTGGAGTTGGAAAATATATAAAAATGATTTTTAATTCAAATTATTGATACCTTTTTAATTATTTATATGACTTCCTATACTTAATTGTCATAATATATCATTTTAGTATTTCTTTAATTATTTTAAACTATTATAAAGTATTGAGTTCTGCTCCTGGACAAAGGCTTTTACAGGCATCATCCACTGATTACAATGTTTAAAATAAAAAAATATTCAGCAAATACCTGAAAAATATACATTGTTGTCTCACATGACCCAGGTTAGTTTAGTCAGATATTTGGAAAAAATTATATTTTGTGTATATTCTATTCAAATTTTGTGCTTTATCCATAGGACCTGTTTTGTCCCTATTCTCAATAATCACTGAGGTACAAGTGCACATTTAGTTGAAACGCAAAAACTAACACACAGTTTGGCAGAATTGTTCAACATTTTGGATTTATGTGGCAAATCACAGTGAAAACTATTACATTTGTTAAGGATTATTAAAATGTCATAACTTTAAACATTATTTGGAAAATCAAACATTTTCCTTGCTCACTTTTCTTTTTCCAATTATCCAGACCTGGAAAGTCTCAAAAGCTTCCATTCCCTAAACATTCCCAAGTTTTGTATAAATCATGCATGTTACGAAAATCCACAAAAACTAAACAATGATTGATCAAAACTCAGAGTGATTCCAATATACGGTTAATAACATTTCAAATCACTGAAATCACGCATTCCGCTTTTTATTGTAGAAAAGCTTTTTGGACACCAAGCTGCTAAACAGATCCGCATTGAATAAACAAAATCTTAAATTTAACATTAAATCTTTAAAATACAAAGATTACATTAAAGATCATTTTAAAAAATGCACTAAAGCTCACAATGAGGTTTGTGTTCATGTCCTAAATAAATTCTTGGTGATTTCATGGTGAGTCCTGATTGGTTGATGCAGTTTAGGTCAGAATATGTGATGTTCAGGAACCAGCAATAATTTAGGTACATTTATCTGAACTGAGATGCATTGGTAACAAAATGTGATCAAGCATTTTAGGCCTAGTTTCTGGTACAAACCTCTTTTTACACTAAAAATAAGACAAAATTAACTTATGAGTAACTTTTTAACGAGCTACAGAAGCTTGTTTTAAGTAAAAAAAAAATCTTGCAACTTGTACCTTTTTATCCATATTAAATAATTATTCAATTAAAACAAACTCCTATGTCTTGCTAAAAAGTTACATGTAAGTTTAGACTTACTTCACATATATTCACTAAAAATACTTGATATTTTTGTGTTTTTGCTGTGTAAGCAACGATTCCTCCAGGTTTATAAAAATCAAACAAAAAAATTTAATAAAATAAATATGTTGTAGTAGCTTAAACTAGAAAGCTACTTTCAAACCTGAGATACAAAGAAATTACTTTGCATTAAAATCTCAACATTATATGAAATATCTATACATTTTTATAAAAAGAATGAAATTAGATTTCATTTATATGCAATAAATGCTTTTAAATCTCACTCATGCTCAATGTTTCTAATTAAAACAATTTTCTGCTTGCTGCTAATTTACCGTATATTCCGCACTATAAGGCACACCGGATTATAAGGCGCACCTTCAAAAAATGGCCTGTTTTAAAACTTTTTTCATATGTAAGGCATTATAAGGCTTACACACCCACATTTGTAAAGAAATGGTCCCTGAGTCCTTTATATAGTATCTGCCCCAGTCATTGCTTCACTGACGATGTTGGTGTTGCCATTTTGTGCCCAACTGCTTTCTGGTTAACACAGACCAACCAACACGCTGCCGCCGCCGCCTCTGTCTCTCTTCCCCCATCACTCCCCCCCCCGGCTTTAAATGTATTAACAAACTTTATTAACAAATCAGTGTTCTGACAACTATCCCAGCATGCACTGTGCTTCTTCTTCTAGGGGGAAAATGAAGTCAGCAGCTGCTTACCGTAATTGCTAGACCTGTTGTGGCTCAATATTGGTCCATATATAAAGTGCAGCGGATTATAAGGCGCACTGTCAGCTTTTGAGGAAATTTAAGGTTTTTAGTTGCGCCTTATAGTGCGGAAAATATGGTAGTCTACTGACTGAAACTGATGTGAGTTATCGCTGAAATGTTAAACTAACTGCTCCTCGATTGGCTGAATCAAAAGTGATGTCATCTGACACTTAAAAAGAGTCTCATCTCATTGGCCTGGACTATGCCGTCAGTTGATTGGGTGGTAGCCTGAGGATTCCCGCTTCTTGGCGACTAAGATGTAGACTCCGCCCCCCAGCAGGAGGAGGATGGGGATCCCCAGACCGGCCGTTAAGATGCCGATCACCATCGGGGAGAAGGAGTCCACCGGCGGGGAGCCGACGCCCACCAGCATCGTCCTGAGGGAGACGGATCACATCGATTCAACGACGGACGGATCAGAAACACTGAATAAAGAACAAACAGGCGGACCAACCAGCTGAGGAACATGGTGCTGTTGTAGTAAGGCTCCCCAGCCATGCCGAAGCTAACGTTCAGCCCCACGGCTGCTGGCGCCGGGTAAAAAGCTTTAATCAGAGCCGACGCCGCCGACGTCGAGTTCCCGCTCCGCTGCTGCGGGACGGAGCTACGGCACGGCGTCGCGTCCTCCAGGGTGGCGTGGGACGTCCGGTACGCCACCGGCTTCCACTGGGCGAAACCCAGGACGTCTGAGCCGTTGTCCGGCGAAGACACCCACTGAGACATCTGAAGGAGAGGAACTACAGCCGGTTACAGAGCAGCAGAACCGGTCGGTTTACACCAGAACACCCGCAGAGTCACGGAGTTTTCTGTGGAACGTGACTCCAAATAATCCACGGAAAATTAACGTGTTCACTTTTTTTTCATAGAGAAAAAATGCGAAAAAAAGAGAGAAACAAACAAAGTACCGTATTTTCCATACTATAAGGTGCAACTAAAAACCTTAAATTTCCTCAAAAGCTGACAGTGAGCCTTATAATCCGGTGCGCTTTATATATGGACCAATATTGAGCCACAACAGGTCTAGCAGCTACGGTAAGCAGCTGCCGACTTTGTTTTCCTCCATAGAAGAAGACGTGCGCAGTGCATGCTGGGATAGTTGTCAGAACACTGATTTGTTAATAAAGTTTGTTAACACATTTTAAGCCGGGGGGCGGAGTGATGGAGGAAGAGAGACAGAGGCTGCGGCGGCAGCGTGTTGGTTGGTCTGTGTTACCCAGAAAGCAGTTGGGCACAATATGGCAACACCAACACCCTGAGTGAAACAATGACTGGGGCAGATACTATATAAAGTACTAGGGACCATTTCTTTACAAATGTGGGTGTGTAATAATAGAGTACAGAACAAATTGGCAACCCAAACTGAAGCGTCTCTGCGCCTTATAATCCGGTGCGCCTTATAGTGCGGAAAATACGGTACTTTAAAATAAATAGTCTCGTCACCTGGAATATGGAAGGCGTGTACTCGTCGTCGATGAACTGGTGAACGTTCACTCTGCTCAGTGGATAAGCCCCGCCCACCGCCTGCAGCTCCAACACGAACCTGGACATGTTGGCGCGAGGCGGCAGGCCGTTAAGCCACACCTCCAACTGGGAGGAGTTAGCAGAATGAAGGAGGCGGGGCCAAAGGTCAACACGGCCCTCCGAGCCAAACACAGACAACTGGAAAACAAAAGGAAGGAAATTTAAGGAGATATGAAAACCAATAATAAAAATACTGCCTGCATTTCATGAATATTACTCGATTTTGAGTCATGACACTGATATACTTTAATAACATTATAGGAAAGACAAGAGGGACAATAAACAGCTACATGAAAATGAGATTATATTTTAATATACCAGAATTATGTCATAAATATTATTACATTAGCAATAATAAGAGTTCAACATTATTTGTGCACCACCATATAATTATGATAAATCTTAGTAAAAAAATATGGAATAATCCTAAGTCGATTTCAGTCACATAATTATGGTATAATTATGAGATAACAACACCTATTTATTAGAATTAATGCTAATTAATTACTGTATTTTCCGCACTATAAGGCGCACCTTCAATTAATGGACAATTAATGGCCTATTTTAAAACTTTTTTTGTTAAATATATAAGGCGCACCACATTGTAAGGCGCATGGAATAGACGCTACAGTAGAGGCTGGAGTTACGTTACGCATCCACTAGAGGGAGCTGCACTAAAGGGAATGTCAACAAAACAGTCCGACTCCGGTGGCGAGGAGAGCCTTCTGGGCCGGAGCGGCCGGACGATGGTCACTCTTCTCCGTTCGCGTACCGCATGTTGGTGGAGAATGTGATGCTAAATGACCTGCAGACGACCTGATTCTAGACAGTTGGTAGGTAGATACATAGACATCGTCTATGAGTAGATAGGTCAGTCAAACTTTATTAACAAACCAGCGTTTTGACAACTATCCCAGCATGCACCTCACGCTTCTTCTTCTATGGGTGAAAATGAAGTCGGCAGCTGCTTACCATATTTGCTAGAATTGTTGTGGCTCAATATTGGTCTATATATAAGCCACACTGGGTTATAAGACGCACTGTCAGCTTTTGAGGAAATTTAAAGTTTTTCGGTGCGCCTTATAGTGCTGAAAATACGGTAACTAGAATTCCTATGACTTTGTTACAAAGTCATAAAAGCTCTGAATTTTTCCTTAACCATCTAGAGAAATAATCCAACAATAATAATACTATTGCTGCTGATTGGAGTGACTGTCCTGGGTCGTCCCAGTGTCCCACCTGCAGGCAGAGCGACCCGTTGCCGGACCGTGTGGGAGACCCGCACACCGTGGCGGTGGAATCTGACAGGTTCATCCGGGTCCAGATGAAGTCCTTCAGCTCGTAGGGGGGGAAGAAGTCGGATTTCGCCTCGGCTGTGTCGTTTTCATCATTGTACTCCAACAGCTGAGAGAAAAAACAAAAAGGCTTTCCAGTAAACACAGCATCAGGTTTGTTCTACAAGGGTAAAGATTGGTTCTGACCCGGCTGAAGACAATGGCGGTGCTGTACAGGATGCTGCTCTGCGGCTCCACTGTCAGGCTGCCGCTGGTATTACGAGCCAAAAACTCAGGCCAGTTCACCTGAAAAACAAAACATATTTAGATACCTGACAAGCTAAATAAATAAATAAATGACTTATTGTGGCCTGACATTATTTTGCTCTTGATTTAAGACAAGACACACCTCATATTCTGTTTTAGTTAGCGAACATTTGCAACATTAAATATTTGCAAAGATGCTTTCCATGCTCTTAATTAAAAAATAAATAAATAAAACATTAAACTTCTTCCCCACTTTAATGCCAGTAAACGGTTTTGATGAGGATTTGTTGCACTTATCTCAAAAGATGAAACATGCTAACTTTACCAAGCTTTGTGTAGTAATAAAAATAAACTATCAGATATTTAATACAGTGGCCACCCGATTAAACAAGCTAAATTAGCTAATTAATAGGGCTGTAGTGATACAATAATCTCACGACACGATACATAATATTCTGCCCACAATACGATATATATTGCGATATTCAGCAAACGATACAATTTAATACACTTTTGTGATTTTCTGAACAATTTTAGAGGGACAGAGTGATTTTGGTGACATTTTGTGACTGTTATAAAGTTGGATTGAATTAATTTAACTGAA